>JXSR01S009741.1:3516-17393 GCA_000969725.1 Ophiothrix spiculata
TCCAGTGTCGGTAGAGGGCCTTTTTACCTTCAAAATGGCCGCCGGAATCCCATTAAAGCGCCAAATTTATTGAATTTAAGGTCCAAAAATGCGCAAAATTGCATTTTTTTAAATAAAAATGTCATAATTCAAGATTACAATTTACTATCAAGACTAAAAATGAACAATTAAAGTCAATACAAATGTTCAACATTGTTGCTAGAGGGCGTTTTTGTTTTAAAAATGGCCGACAAAATCCCATAAAAGCAATAAATATGCCGATGTAAGGTCCAAAAATATGAAAATTTCCCATACTATAAACAAAATCAGGATTCCAGATTACACTTGCCTATAAAATCTATAATAATCAACAATAAAAGTCAATTAGAAAGGTGTAACATTGTTGGTAGAAGTTGTTTTTGCTTTCAAAATGGCTGCCAAAATCCCATAAAACCAATCATAAATTTGCCGATGTAAGGTCCAAAAATATGCTAATTTCCTTTAATTTACAACATGTATCAGGATTCAAGATTACATTTGACTATCAAGACTAATTATCAACAATTAACATCAATAAAAAAGTTATGCATTGCTGGTAGAGGGCTTTTTTGTTTTCAAAATGCCCGACAAAATCCCATTAAAGCAATAAATTTGCCGATATAAGATCCAAAAATATTCAAATTTCCCATACTTCATACCAAAATCAGGATTCCATATAACACTTGCCTATAAAAACTATAATAATCAACAATAAAAGTCAATTAGAAAGGTGAAACATTGTCGGTAGAAGTCGTTTTTGCTTAAAAAGGTCGCCAAAATCCAATAAAACCAATAAATTTGCCGATGTAAGGTCCAAAATTACGCAAATTTCCATTAATTTACAACATATATCAGGATTCAAGATTACATTTAACTATCAAGACTAATAAAACGTCAATAAACATGATAAAAAAGTTATGTATTGCTGGTAGAGGGCGTTTTTGCTTTCAAAATTGCCGTCAAAAGCCCATAAAAGCATCAAATTTGCCGATGTATGGTCCAATTATATGCAAATTTCCCATACTTTACATCAAATACCAGAATTCATGATTACTCTAAAACATTTAAATTCAACAATAAAAGTTGATGAGAAAGGTGATAGAGTGTCAGTAGGAGGGATTTTGCTTTCAAAATGGCCGCCCCCAAAATCCCACAATAGCACCAAATTTGCCGATTTAAGGTCCAATGAAAATTTTCCTTTATTTTACCATACATTATATTAAACTTGATTCGTAAAAAATGAGTATCCTAAATAATATTAGTAAATAGGCCATATAAATAAATAAAGATAAATTATAAGAAATTGTTTATATTTTGGATCTTTAATCGACAAATTTGGGGCTCTTATGGGATTTTGGCGGACATTTCAGAACAAAAACGCCCTCTACCGATAGTGTATCACCTTTTTCATTGACATATATATTGTTGATTGACATATATAATGTTGATCAAAAATTTTATAAATGTAACCGTGAATTCTGAAATTTGTTGTAAAATAAAGTAAATTTATATATTCATGGGAACTTAATTCGTTACATTTGGTGATTTTATGGGGTTTTGGTGCTCATTTTGAAACTCGTCCGACACTGTATGTATCACCTTTCTCATTGAATTTGTATGTTGTATATATTTTTTTTTAGTCAAGTGTTATCTTTGATCCTATTATTTGTCGAAAAATATAGTCAATTTGCATTTTTTTGAACCTTACATCGGCAAATTTGATGCTTTTATGGGATAATGGTGCCCATTTTGAAAGCAAAACGCCTTCTAGCGACAATGTATCAACATTTTTATTTACTTTTATTGTTGACTAGTTATATTAGTCTTGATAATCAATTGTAATTCTGACTTTTGTTATAAAATAAATGGAATTTTCCGTATTTTTATAGACCTTAATTCGGTAAATATGATGCTTTTATGGGATTTTGGCGGCCATTTTGAAAGCAAAAACGCCCCCTAGCGACAATGTATCACCTTCTTATTGACTTTTAATGTTGATTGTTAGTCTTGATAGGCCAATGTAATCTTGAATCCTGGTATATGTTGCAACTTCAAATGAAATTAGCGTTTTTTGGTCTTTACATCGGCCAAATTTGGCCTTTTATGGGATTTTGACGACCATTTGAAAACGAAAACACCTTCTACCGACAATGTTTCACCTTTCTAATCGACTTTTATTGTTGATTATTATAGTTTTTATAGTCAAGTGTAATCTGGAATCCTGATTTTGTTATAAAGGATGGGAAATTTTTATATTTTTGGACCTTACATCGGCAAATTTATTGCTTTTATGGGCTTTTGTCGGCCATTTTGAAAGCAAAAACGCCCTCTAGCAACAATGTTGAACATTTTTATTGACTTTAATTGTTCATTATTAGTCTTAATAGTCAATTGCAATCTTGAATTATGATATTTGTTGTAAAATAAATGCAATTTTGGCATTTTTGGACCTTAAAATCGGTAAATTTGGTGCTTTAATGGGATTCCGGTGGCCATTTTGAAGGCAAAAAGGCCCTCTACCGACACTGGACGGCCTTTCTAATTGATTTTTGTTGTTGTTTCTTATTTTCTATGATCAAGTATAATCAGTAGTTCTAATATTTGTTTTAAAATAGTGAAAATGTACTTGTTTTGGATCATAAAATATTGAAATTGGTAATATTATGGAATTTTAGCGGCAATTTTGAAAGAAACGCCCTCTAGGGAGCGATTTCTACCTTAATTGATTAATTCTAATGCTGGGTCTTTGTTTGTATAATCATATATCTCCCGATCAAATAGATATTTGTTTGTTTTGAGCCTATTTTTTTGGAATTTGTTCATTTTGAGGAGTTTTGGCGGCCATTTTAAAAACAGCGCCCTCTAGAGATCGTTTTTATCATTATTTTTTGCTGATTCTTACAGTTTATGTTAAAATATAATCTTCGATCTTAATTCTAGCTGTAATTGAAAAGAAATGTTTATGTAATTGGCCTTTTTTCACGGTATTTGGTCATAATATGGGATTTTGGCGGCCATTTTGAAAAACCTGCCCTCTTCAAAAACTAGGGGGCTAGTCATAAAATTTAACGCTCGCTTGTGAGGTCCATCTAGATGGACTATTCAGAATTAGCAATTCTTCGGAGAGCTGATATCTGGCGAGGATCAAATGTTAAATTAATCAACTCTGGTCTCTTGAAATGTTTGTTATTCAAGATTCATCGGTTATTGTTATCTCACGTGTCTTACTTCGGATTTGCGTAATGCCCATGTACGTTTAGATTGATACTGCTAACGCCTTTTTCGAAGAACATGTCATCAAAAACTTGTGTGCAATCGGATGTAATGTCAGATTCAAGAACGATAAATGGTAATTTACATCTGTTGACATGTTTTCTTAAAATAGTTTAACATTGGTTTGCTATGAACGGCGATACATTGGATTTATCGATGTTTCCGTCAGTTGTCGCAAGTTTTTCGATTCAATACATACCAATGAAATTCAAACCATGAGATATGCAACAATTTTTGTCACCAAAGAAAGGTTACAATGGTCGTAGCCTTTATATTTAACACTCAAAACACTTATTCTTTAATTATCAAAACTTAATTAGACCCACACTCCTTATTGAAAACAATATGGCGTCAAATCAGGGCCACTGTCCAGTTCCTCGACCAAATCGCCATCCCTACTCTTTGCTGCCTGTGTACAAGCGAGCTCAATTGTTTCCCTTTCGTAACTATGAGTTTTTTATCTTTCAATATTCCCCCAAGAATGATTATATGCAGGTTACTTCCATTATCCTGGCAATACCGAGCGAACGAAAGTGCCATTGGACTAAATGGCAAAAGCCTGTTATTGTAAAATAATTGATGATTTTCCCTGCGTGTTGTCTTTTACGGACAACTATTTGTACGCAAGGTATTGGTATTACTGGAGTCCCTTAGACGTCAACCAACTCCAGAAATCATTTGGCAGCAAAAAACAAAACGCACAGCGATACATAAAAAAGGGATTCCTTTGTTTCGCACAGCTACAATGTGCCTGAGGTCTTCATTCATTATCTCTCATAACGTCTCCATTTTGAAAGAAACAACAATTACCTTTCGGCCAAAATAAGCTAAGGGGACTGTTTAATGCATTAAACAACCCACATTGGTAACATTGCTCAGATAAATGAGAAATCAAATATTAACTATGGACGAGTTATACGCGCAAACACAAGGATTTATGCTATGTTGCAATACTTTTGATAACGGAAAGATGAAAGACTCCCAATCACTGTAATGCAAGCAAACGGACAAGAAATTCTGTACTTTAATTAAATCTATTCGTTGTGAGAATTCTCCATTTTTAATGCAGAGCCTTGTATACTTGTGATATATTCTATCTCATATGAAATACTATGAATAATCTCATTACCTCCATTACCAATTTATACGAGAATTGTCTTTCTTATTTGTAATTAACAAGCTTACAGGTTATGTTTGCTACTTTTGGAGAATTTGGAGTGGATATAAAGAGACAAGAGACGTTTCATTAGTGTGGAAAGACGTCGTTCAAATTTCTTGTTGCTTATGTAAACCTTCAAAATTAGTTGTCTGCATTTGACTTGCATGGAAGTTAATTTTAATTTTTTCATAAACAAAAAATCTAAAAAAAACCACTATTCATACATCAAGTATCGGACTTGACATTTCATCATCATCATCATTGATATTATAAACGCATTTATATAGCGCTCTACATTTCTATATGTGGGAGTATTAGTGGTTGAAGCAATTTTTGCAAGCACTTTTCAGACGTTCCGTAAATCTCAAGCCCCCTATTTTATTCAAAATAAATAAAGTTTTCATTTCAATATTGTGTTTCAAATTGCACAACTTGAGTATCCTTACAGAGCAAAACGCATCGAAACCGCACGGATAAAAGGAACACTGCAAGAAAGTTGGGCGATTTTGGGTTGATTTCGCCTAACGTTGATGAAGTATACATCCCTACCAACGTTGGGAAAAACACAAATAACACTGTTGGGCACACATCCCTGCTCTAATGTTGGGCAAACCTATTTGAGCGGAAACGCGAGTCCATCTGCCATCTGTGGGTTAAAAGCGATCCTTTTTTTGGCAAAAGTGTCTGACCTACGGTGCTTTTTTAATTTGCCGAACAGTTGGTAGGGATGTATATTTGCCCATCTTTTTTGCAGTGAATCTCAGCTTTAAGTTTTTCATACAAATATCATTCTGATTCCTTTTAGACAGAGAGATGAATTTAATGTACAGAGAATTAGCCACTTTCTTACAATCAATATTAATTCTCTTAACACATTTACATGACTGGTCTTGATAAAGACTTCTTCTGTAATCGAATTGAAATGTGTGACATGTCACTCGCATGTGCACCTTTAAGATAAAATATCTCGTCGCATTAGGTTTTTATTTGTTGTAAAGTTTGATCTGTTTGATTAACTGAAGAGTTGGGAATGCATAAATTTTGAGTCCTATACCATTGTGTGCCAAGTACATATGAATCAATTACCATAATGAGGTGTTCCATCTTTTTCAGTTTGGCAAAAGGGATGTATAAGAGGATTTTATTAAAATTTTCCTCAAAGAAAAACAAAAATATAAACTTGTTATTTTGATAATATGGAATCATTACTATTTTTAAGAGACCTTTAGAAAGTTCTACCCTTTTTCTTGAATTTTATATCGGCGTTAAATTCTACAATCTAGGGATAATGTGTTACATGATGCTAACATCCTATATTGGTCCTTTTTATATAGTTTTAGTTTTAGCATATTATATGATATGCACTCCTTTTAAATATAAGAATTATTTTAATATTATTTTATACTACATTTAAGCTTCACACGAAAGAATACATTGGGCGTGCAATTTGTAGATAATAAACATAAATAAGTAAAATATTAATGTTTTTCTTAAAAATTAAGTTCAGCGCAAGATATTGTTTTTGTGTTTTGCTCCGATTGAGCCAATTTAATAAAAAATAATTCTCACTTTTTGCGTTACATTTTCTTTTCAACATTGAAGTCTTGCTTTCGGTCACAAATTTAAGGGAAGTCAAGGGAACGTATTTTTAGGTGATATAGTTTCTTGCAGGAGCACAAAATACTTATGCAGATTAATGATAATTGAAAGGTTTTGATAATACCTAGACAGATAAATATCATCATCTTTTATTTTAAGGGAAAAATTGGAGAGGAACCCTGCAAACAAAACATCAAGGAAGACACGTGTTCACCTTATCAAAAAATAAAGGAATACTAAACATTTGTGAACACTAATTTGAAAGAACGCATGTGTTCTTTTGAAATTACTGTTCAAAAATGCCAACTTTGAACATTAGTGTTAAAAGCCGAACACATGAAAAGTTGCCTGACGCTCGTGTTCACGCTGGTGTTCAGGCATCCTTGGTGTTCTAAATGTTGATATATTGAACACATACGTTCAAAATTGAACACAGACTCTGGCGTCTGATGTGTTCAAATTCAAATGTTTGAACACGTGTCAGATGTTAGAAATGTGTAACAAAGGTCAACTATTTGTCATACTACAAATCTATAGGAAACACATGAGCAATGTTTTTTTGAAGTAGTAGCTTTCTTGTATTATAAACAGCATGCAGAGAGACTGCATCGTAAGTGTCAAAATATGCCATTGAAACCTGACAGAACACGAGCGTCTTGTGTTCGGCAATATTTGCAGTGTAGTATTAAAACGAAAAAAGTAATGCTTTGATGCCTTTTTTGAACATCACCATTGGCAGTAGCAAAATTCAAAAACGCTACGTACTGACACTGTTTTGTACAAGAAATAAATATTCTATATAAGGATAAAGACTTAAGGTTAAATGATAGATGAAAAAGTCGTAACTAAAAAAATTAAAATTAAGCGTATCAAAAATATAACTATGATATAACATCCTTAAACGTTTCTCGTACCAAATAAGAAAAAGAAGGAGTTCTTTGTATAGTCATATATACCTTACACCAGATGGTATAAAAATCTTTTCTTTTCCTTTCAATTAATTAATAAATCAAGTTTAAATTCTTTTCTAATGCGATGGGGTCCCTTATTTTATCATATTTCAATGTGATTTCAAAAGACGTCTATATCAGGACCAAGCATTTAAAAGTCTTAGGAGAAGTAATATACAATGTATAAAAGATACCTGTTTCCCTGATCATTAAATGCATCTCCATGTCTCTTCTATCAAACAAATGGTAAATCTGAATGAAGTGTGCACTACCCTATTTAGCTAAGAGCTCAAAGCACTCATTCTCCCATGCTGTATGCAAAGTATGTCGAATCCGATACTAATCTAATGAAAAACGTTTAGCATTTTGTATTAACTTTTAAAAGGGAAATACGTGGGAATACTTGCCTCCAATGTAACACATTTCACAAAGTACAAGTTTTAATGTTCTTTTGCATCTTTAACAATGCAAAAACCACGTAGTATCGAATGCTGAGTATTGTATGATGAGGTAGGTTTCAACTAGGAATTAAATTCTTGCGGCATGCATCCGGCGTTTCTACGGCTCACGGACACCGGTCGAACACCGGACAGTGTCCGATCGGTGTCTGCTGAATTGACGCCGTAAACACACCGTAACCTCGCCGCAAGGTTATGTGACCAGAGTATCATTTAACAAACACAATTTCGTATCATTCTTTTTCGCATAATTACGATCACATCATATAGCGTTCCTTGTACCAAATAAGAAAAAATAATTGAGTTATATATTCATATGTATCGTAGACGAGATATTATAAAAATCTTTTCTTTTCTCTTCAATTAATCATAAAAATGAAGTTAAATACAAATTCTTTTCTTATGCGATGGGATCCCTTATCTTATCACATTTCAATGTGATTTCAAAAGACGTCTATATCAGACCTGGTCTATATCAAGACCAAGTATGTAAATCTCTTAGGAGAAGTAATATACAATTTATAAAAGATACCTGTTTTCCTGAGCATTAAATGCATCTCCATGTCTCTTCTATCAAACAAATGGTAAAATCTGAATGAAGTGTGCACTACCCTATTTAGCTAAGAGCTCAAAGCACTCATTCTCCCATGCTCTATGCAAAGTATGTCGAATACGATACTAATCTAATGAAAAACGTTTAACATTTTGTATTTACTTTAAAAAGGGAAATACGTGGGGAATATTTGCCTCCAATGTAACACATTTTTCAAAGTACACAATTTAATGTTCTTTTGCACCTTTTACAATGAAAAGTACACTATCAATGGTCTTTTAAATAAGCCTAAAAAGGTTCTTCCTGACTGTGACTCTAACGAAGATCTTGCCAATAGTTTCTTAAATTTTTTCATGGAGAAGATTGAAACAATTCGGGCTAAAGTAGTCTTATATCAATCTAAACCAAGTTGTTCTGACTCATATAATCCTTCATGTGGTAGTTATTTTAACAAATTTAAGCTATTAACTTGTGTAAAGCCCTTTCGTATGTCGGAAGACATTCCGTCATGAACTGGGAGCCGTGCCTAAGGTTGATGGAGATTGTCAGCGTGTTCTTGAGAAACTGTCCAGGTGCATTGAACATATTAGTAATTGGATGTCTGACAATTATCTTCAGCTTAATCAAGACAAAACGGAGTTTATAATCATTGCCAATCCTTGTGTTTTACCATCATTATCTGACGTTGTGTTGAATATTGGTGATGTCTCCATAAGGCCTTCTAGTTCCGTCAAGAACCTTGGGTTTTTCTTGATAAGCAACTTGATATGTCTGAGCATGTTAATTCTCTTTGTAGAACGGTTAATTTTCACATCCGTAATCTTTGGCGTATTCGTCGCTTTATCACCCAGGAAGCATGCCATCACGCTGTCAGGGGACTGGTCCTATCCCGCCTTGATTATGCGAATTCTCTGTTGTTAGGCCTACGCAAAGTTGACCTCAATCGTTTACAACGCCTTCAAAATAAGGCTGCGCGTTTGGTATTTGCTTGTGGACGGGACCAGTCTGCTGCCACCCTGATGGACATGCTTCATTGGCTCCTAGTAAAAGAAAGAATTTTGTATAAAATATCTTGTCTCATTTTCAAATGTATTCATAGCAATGCTCCTCGATATCTCCAGAAACTTATTCAGTTATATAATACGATTATTGTCACTGAAAACAGACCCAGGCTCCGCTCCTCTAAAGATACCACTAGGCTTGTTGTTCCTCGGTCGAAAAGAAAAGCCGGAGACAATTCTTTCGTTGTTGCTGCTCCCTTGATTTGGAACGGTCTCCCAGTGGATCTTAGAGAATCTGTGTCTGAGCCTGTTTTCAAACGTAAGCTCAAGGCCCATTTATATCCGCCTCAGTTATGACTTGGTATTCGCATATATAATTCTGGTTTTGTTTTTGCTTGTTCATTGATTGTATTTTATATATGTGTTGTTTTCTCTTGATTTTGTGAAGCGCTGTGTTTCTTTGTAGAGCGCTATATAAATGCGTTATAATAATAATAATAATAATAATAGTATCGAATGCTGAGTATTGTAAGATGAGGTACTTTTATAAATAGCTGTTCAAGTGAATACATGCATGTCTTCTGGTAGCTGCATTTGTATCCAATGTTCCTTTACCTCATTTTTATAGCATAATAAATGTATGTAAGATTTCACGACAATGAACCACTGCCTGTTTCTTGAGCTGCCATTCAACTGATTAATTTATCAAAACAAAGATTCGAGTTATCTAACATAAATTTATTAATTTAAACAATAAGCAGTGGCTATTAGTCTACCTATAAAGTGAAGACATGAATTATACTATGCAATTAAGGGTGCTTTAGACTAATTTATTTTGTGACAACACAATCAGAAGTTTTAGCACGGCTATTGTTTGGAAACACAAAACATGGTTCACGTTTGTCAGAAGTGGATTGGGTTTTTTTAAGATTAACTAGATTAATTAAGCATAATGGTATTCAAATGTAAGCTCTTGAGATAAAATAAATGAATCATTCGAACGTTTATATTAATTTCAAAAGACTTACTTAAAGTAAATCTCTTTAAATTAGCATATTTTGTATTTTAATCAATGTTCAAGGGTGCTCTTCCTGACTAATTTATGAACTTAACAGTAAGTATACTCATTTCTTTTTAATTCATTTTGGGATATTAAACTTCCAAACTTTTTTAGGTTTTTTCAAACGTTATATACCTAAGTGTAAACAAAGACACTAGAAAACGTTGATAGTTGCTTTTAGATAAGGATATATATTATTGTAACCATAACGGAACGTTATATACCTAAGTGTAAACAAAGACACTAGAAAACGTTGATAGTTGCTTTTAGATAAGGATATATATTATTGTAACCATAACGGAAAACAACAAATTAGGTAAAGGGTGATGATTAGGTTTAGCGTTAGGATTTAGGGTAGGGTTGGGGCATAGGGTTACGGTTACTATAAGGCTGCGAAGGAAAGAAGTATACCATATACGGTATTCGCTACACGCTTTTAGGAGGCACTAATATTTCAAATTGACAGGGATTACCCTCATCACTAAACACATGGGTGCCTCCCATTCGCGTATAGCTAATAACGTATACCGTATCCAAATATGTATACTTCTCTGTGATCGCAGCCTTAGGGACAGGAATAAGGTTAGGTTTAAGGGTTGGGATTTGAGTATGGCTAGGGTGCATATGAATTATGCAAGAATCCACTCAATCCATCTAATATTGTGATCTAAAGAAAAGTATTATCAACACTGAAACAGAAACGGCCTCCTACTCCTCCACGATCAAGGACCTGTCTGCGTAATGTGTTTAATGCCTGACACACGGCATATGGGCAAGCACGAGATTTAAAGTGAACGGCCAACAATCGTTCATCCTGTAAGCTGGTTGATTATGTCTTCATCTTTGGTACAGTTTTTATGTAACTGTGTTGACGACATTATCTGTAGGGAAACTTTAAGTAATCCTTCTTTAATTGAATGTGACACTCACAACTACAACCTTGAGGCAGTAAAATGATGTATGAAGGTGACCATTTCCTTTAACTCTTGACAACAAGATTTGCATTACTTAGTCTGAAATGAAATGTATTCTTTGGGTCCATGAAATATTAGGGGACAACTCGCTAGTCCGACAGCTTGCTAGTCTGAAAACTCGCTAGTCCGACGGCTCGCCAGTCCGAATTTTCAAAAAAAGCTCGCTAGTCCGAATTTTAAAACGGTACACCAGACCGAATTTAAGAATCAGAAAAAACTCCCTAGTACAAATTTCAAACAGGTTCGCTATTCCGAATTTTGAAACATACTCGCTTTTCCCAATGATAAAATAAATAAATAAAAATATAAAATAACTTGGAATCTTTCCAAGGTTATTACGGTTCCCCAAGGGGGTCAAATTCAGATATATTAAATGTCTGATTTGCCTGAATTTTATCGAAGATTCTTGTTGTGACTTCTTGCGCATCATTATCAAATTATACAATTAATTTGTGATCGATAAGGGTTCACTTATCATGCTTGTGGGCTGCAGTTGTCTTTCTTTTATAACAAGGATGTTTTTGAAACCGAAACCTTACAAAAACAATTTGCATTGTTTTCAAGGTCTTATGTATTCTGACCATTTACATGTTTTTTACAGTAGTTTTGAGAGTTCGTTGTTCTTTTATTATATGTGATGACTCACCCCGAAAAGGGTGACTTTGCGACTGAACACGTTTCAAGAAACATGTGAAATATGCAGAAAAAAATGAGAAAATAATAAGAATTTCCAGCAGGTTTTATGATGTAATAGTTGATCGCCTTGATCAATTTCAAAAAGTAATGTGTCATTTTAAAGCTTAAAAAAATGCTGCAACAGATGAAGTGATAAAATCAAAATCAATATCATCTGTAAAGTCCCCCTCCCTTTCGGGGGTGAGCCATCACATATAATCATGAATCTCAGCCAACTTCATTTTAACTCACCCTGTATACCTAAAACTAATACTCTCGGCAGGGAATTTACACAAACCAATTTCAGGTGGAATAGTTTTGATCAACATTTATTATAAGTCAGATGTTTATATAGATATATTAAATAAACAGAACAAAAAACAACAACAACAAAGAACAGATATGGCTGAATTAACCATTCCAATAGTTCTATAATTGATGAAATCAAAATAACAGAAAAGGCCCATTTCACGAGCATCAGATTTAATAGTGCAATAATATAAGCAATTAACAAAACAAATTATTCAGGAGTCTGAAACAATAGAGAAATGTGTGTGAATACTAATAGTTTGAATGAGTGGTTTGAGAGTTTGAATTGAAAAAAAAAACATGATCCAATTAAATATGTATTTAGAAACAACTCTAAACCTTCTTCAGGCAGAAGTACGACAAATGTTTTTTTTTTAGTTTTCCTATTATCCAATGAGACATGAAAGAAACAGAAATTTTTATGGTAATATATTCATATATACCTGGTACAGCGTGGTGTAGGGCTCAAAATGTATTCACAGGAGAAAACAACTTCACACCTCTTCAATTGATCAAATAGATCAAACTTAAAGACAAATACTAATCTAATGCGATGAGATCCTTTATCTCAAAGGTACACATGAGAGTGACATGCAACACACTTCAATGCGATTTAAAGAAAAATTCGGGGAATACGTTTTTAGGAAAGCAAGGCATGTAAATGTCTTACGTGAAGTTATAGATTACATGAAAGCAGAGATTCTCAGTGTCTGTTTCTTTGCACAAAAATAAACCTCTGTGTCTCTACTTTCGTAACAATGACAACTCGAAAGATATTTGTATGAAACTTGTATGAGCTTGAAACACTTCTTATTTCCCCATGCTCTATGTTAAATATATAAAAAAATATACGAGACATACTAAATTCAAAGTGATTCAGACTCATTATATAGTATGAAATACTTTGCGTCATATAACATATACGTTTACCGTGTTTGCGAACAGCTGTTCACGTAACGATTACACTCGAGTTATCCATTTTTCCATGTAACTGTACTCAAAAGACATAAATATGAAACTGAGCTGCGCTCACTTGTTTAACCCTCGGCCTCCGAAGGTGTTTGTTGCGACCCCCTCGATTTTTTTAAAACAAGGTTTTTTTTGCGGTATAAACTGCGCCAAATGCTTATCACTTAAGTGGTCAAGGGGGTCCTAACGGACCACACATGTAGTTTTTGCCGTTAGCGCAAAAACGCGAAGTCATTTTTCATCGCCCTTCTATGTGTTTATCTAATTTTACCATACGCTTCACTTGGTGGCAAAAAGAAAATCAAATCGACCCACCTCTTCCCATGCTAGTTAGCATAAAGCATTTTCGAAGACGCTCTTCAAATTTATTTTGCCCATAAAATTCCCAAATTTTATTTCAGAAATGTATTTGTACTTACAAACTGCATATATGAATCAAATTTTATTGAAAAATTCCATTGGGAAGCGAGTTTCAAATTTTTGGCGGGAAAATTTTGACGCGACACGATAACCTGTTTTTTGCCGCCATTTTGAAACAGTTTGTTCGATTTTGCATCAAAAATGTCACTGACTTTAAATATCTGGGTTGTAGTATGGCTTCTAGTTACAAAGATCTTACTAGACGTAAAGCCCTAGCCTAGTCTGCGTTCTGGAAGATGGAACACATATGTGACCCGTCATATCGAAAGGTACCTTAAGGTCAGCAAAATCAAAAATGATTTTTTGGTCTCATCTAAAAGCTGAGATTTTAAGTTTTTAAAATGACACCTTGATTTTGGTTATTGAATGTTCGGTTGCGAAGTTACACCCAAATTGGTAAAAGGCATCGGGCTGATTCGGAAAACTATAGTTCTGAGAAAATCGAGTTTAAAGTTTTTG
>JXSR01S009746.1:8067-18282 GCA_000969725.1 Ophiothrix spiculata
CATAGTTACGACATTTTCTAATTCAAATTATTTCAAGAACATATTACTCTGTGAACATACACGGTTGCTCATATAGTTGGAATAAAACTATTTTTACCACTTTTTTTTATGTAAATCTCAATTTATGATGAACATATCTGGAAACTTACATGTTGCTTTTGGTCAGATTTGATAGTTAATCGTGTTGGGTGTGAAATGGAACTCCGAATGTGATTAATTTTCTCATGTACTGGTAAGGGGGCAACAACAAAAATGGGTCAAAAACGTGATTTTCAGGTCAAATTTGATTTGACCCCGCCTTTGACCCCGTCACTTCTTTACTCAAGTTGAGTGGTCATATTGAATGTTTATGTAGTAGAGTGAGAATCAGGTATTTGAATGTCTTGGTCACGCTTGATTGCGCCAAAAGAATGCTTTGGAAGCAAATTACAAAATCATCCTCCAACGCCCCTCAATTAAGATAATATGGCATTGCACTTGATCAAATCATGTCATTATTGTCTGTATTACTGATAAAATGTTTTGAAACCTATTTTAGATCTCTGCAATCCTACGTGATAAAAATAATAGTTTTCAATTAGTTTTGGTTATAATATAAGTTTGCTTTATATTTCATCAAATTTATCACGTAGGATTGCAGAGATCTAAAATAGGTTTCAAAACATTTTATCAGTAATACAGACAATAATGACATGATTTGATCAAGTGCAATGCCATATTATCTTATTAAAGGACAGTTAATTAAAAGCGAGTTTCTTATATCAATGCGGTGCATGGTGGGAAAGCGACTATTTCCTTTTCACAACATCGTTGTAGTTGACCTGTCGAGCTCATATCAGCACGATTTAAGACAATACAAATAAAATGAAATCTGTCAGTGTTTTCAATAACATTTCAAGCTAAATTTATCAAATCCGTATTATATCCAAATATTCTTAGCAAATAATATGGTTATCACAAATAGAATAAGGTCGTGAAAGAAGAGTTTTCAAATGACGTATATTGGTACCTCAGTCGTTTTGAGTTTCTAAAGAATGTTAAAAATGATGCAAATTGTTGCCTTTTTAGTAGCATGATCATGTGGTCAAGTTGTAGTTTTAATGCTAGAGAGAAGAATTAATTCCCAAAAGGTCTTTTAACTCTAAATTTAGTTCTCCTTGTTATTGACATTAACTGAACTTTTAACATGAAACATTCATCAGGCGCCTTGTGTATGTAGTTGAAGCTATATTAAGTATCTATTTTGCCTTTTGATGGTATGCGTGAATAGCAGGCTATGACATCTTGACAGCCAACGGATACGGTGTCTCATAAACGACATCCGATGGTCACCTTATCATAAATTTTCAATTATGAGGTTCATTAATTTTACGCAAGTTTGTACAGCAAAATATATAGCTAAAGGAAATATCTAAAATAATTTTAATGGAATAATTGATCCTTATTGCAAATTGAGATTGTTTGAGGTATAGGGTATGAAAACTCTAGGGAGTTGTTCAATAAATTGGAAAAAATCAATCTGATCACCAAATCTTAGCAATATAAAGTTGTTTACCTCTTGATTTGACCAAAATGTACACGAGATACAATGAAACTTAAGATGATTGTATCTTTATGCCATTTGAATATGTTTATCACATCAAGCTACGGTAGATTACTATCAATATCATTACCATGTCATTTTAACGAGAGATTCCGGGGATGGCTCGACGTTTCACATTTACATTAACGTTGTATAGACGGACATGTATGAAACTTTCATTATGGAAAATGCTAATGCTATATTTGCAAAACACAAGAAGAAAGTGTTTCTTTCAATAATTATAAACTCCTCAAAAAAATTGGAAATGTTTTTAGACATTCTCCTTAGATGACACTTTTGAATCCTTTGATACCTGCACAGACCTGCTAACATCCACTTCTTTAAGTTTGTAACAATAGTTTGCTTCATGGTTGAGTAACTCCCTTTTGTTAACATTCCGGTGTCCAACAAAATGTGAAAAATATGGCAGTGGGGCGTCTCAGCTGTGCGTGTCTCAGCTGTGCACAGTAGAGCAAACAAATGCTCTGGGTAAAGTATATAAATACAACACGTACAATTTGAAGGTATTAAGGAAGAACAAAATTATGACAAATAATCTAATGACATAATCCTATTATATATTACAGTGTATTGAAAGAGTTCTCATCGGGCTGCTCGTAAAATGTCTTATCAATCTATTTGACTCCAGCTGGAGATGAGACGGGTGTATATTTTTCTTCATAATCTGATTTTTATATTACAAAGTATATTTAGTCTAACACATACTTCTCTTAGAAGTGGGTATACCCAAATAAAACATTAAAGCAATCTAAAACTGTTAAGAGCTTAAAAACAAATTAAGATTAAAATTTCATTGTATTAATTGGCCTTTTTGGGCATGAAAATGTAATAGAACTCAAAAAATGTTTCATTGAAATCTGTTTTTTCCCGCATTTGGGCATTGTATTGTTTACTGAATGTTGTCTGTTGCTTATAGCTTGGTCACAATAATCGTACGAACAGCTTACGAGCAACGTTTAGTCCATCTAATAGGACCATGCGACACCGTCGCTGCTCGCTTTACTCACTGCTCGTGATCCTTTTAAACGGGCTAGACTAAACACTGCTCGTAAGCTGTTCGTACGATTATTGTGACCAAGCTCTTAAGACTTATGTTTTTGTTATGTTTTTGTTGCTGGCTCATTCCAGTGGAAACTGAACCTTTTTTTTTATTTCAAGCAAAAAATCAGCTTTTTTATTCGACCACATAAGCAAGTTTTTCAGTCATACATTTGTAACTTGGTACGTAAGAAGTATTTTCCAATCAGAAATTGTAAAGTTTGTCTATCCGTGCATGAATGAGCACATGTTTTGTTTCAAAAATGTCACAAACGTTACCAAAAAGTTACACCAAAATGTCACAAACGTTACCAAACGTTACAACACAAAACAATGCATTAAAATTATTCCTGGCGATATAATGTGCTGTAATTTTTATGTAATATTTGTAAATATGTTTCCCATAATCGGTGTAAGGCGCAATAAAACAAATCGTTGACACTTCAGAGAAATTGTACTTTGAAGTCATTCGGAGCAAAAAACCATATCCGTGCGCGGTCACAAACGTTACCGAACGTTACATGGACTTTACTCAGGATTTTGGCAATTGATTTAATTTTCAAACATCTACATGTCTTGACCCCACCAGTGAGCGCCATTATCAACAACAAACTCGATGATATAATTTTTTAGCTAGGTTCTGTGGCCGTTTAAAAGTGAAATTTCTCAATTTTTCGGTCACAAACGTTACTTTGGAATGAGCCAGCTGTATATAGGCCATAATCGCTTTAGGTCTTTTTTTTTGTCTTTTGATTATATCCGCAATATCATTGTATTTTTAACTTGTGTGTTTGACATGTAATTTGTTTATGATATCGAAATCAATGTATCTGAATCTGAATCCACTGCATGAGGACGAGCATCTTAGCATTTGCTGCTATGGGAACTATACTGCAATTTAGACGGTCAACATCATACATTTACATCCGATATATTTTGTTTTTAAAAATCATCTGCAATCACTGTCAATCATTATACTGTCCGTGATTCACTCCTGCTAATTATGTATTATGTGTTATTCACCATTTTACACCAAAAGTTGATTGTTTCTAATATGGCTACCTATTAACTGATAAATCGCTGTGCTTGAGTCAGCTAGGTGTCTCGTTTTTAGGATAATGTGGTCATCATCGTCTTCATCTATGATTATGATATTTCTATACAGTATAGCATCACAGACAAACAGATATAACACTGAGTTCACCACATGGCCCCAATTAGTGTAACATGTAACGTAATATGTGGACAAAAACGAGGACACATGATGAAGAATGCTGCACACCTTGTACCCGATTAAGCGTAACATACATCAAGGACGATGCCAGGATTTATCGATATTTGAGCAGGATTATTCTTCGTGTGTCCTCGTTAATTGGAGGCACTGATCACGTGATCAGCAAAGAAACGTTAACCAGGGACTATTAAGAAATAGTAATCAAATGAGCAATGAAGCATATGGAGATAAAGTGGCGGGGCCTGATAGCATCATGATTTTTGTTTCTTGAGGATCTTATGTACCATTAAGTAACTGATACCAACCCTGTTGATGTATAGGGCTTTATGGTTATCTGTTTATAATGCAGAATAAGATTATAGGAAATTTTCACAGCATGATCGTATTTGGCAACCTTAATGGCAAAGATCATAATAGAGATCCACATTGTCGAGAGCCACATTAATCTGCCGCAGTAAAGCCAATTCAATTTCTACGACACAATTACGACATTTTCTAATTCAAATTATTTCAAGAACATATTACTCTGTGAACATATCTTATTCACATCATACTGCAATTATATACATCACACTATAAATTATTTAGCTCATGTTTACCACTGAGAAGGTATTGCTTGAAATATCCCTGTCAGTTGTTAATCTCCTACACTCTTTGAGGACAGAGATGTATTAGACATCATAATCCACAAATTATATAGACTATGTCTATCATAGACCATTCCTATAACTGTCGTACTCACAACGAGGCCAAGTATGGTATCATGTGATACATCGTGACTATCGTGACACACAGATACGCACGGAATCATCTCCAAGTTTACAGTCGACTTTCATATCCATGAATATTTTCATTTTCACAGATACATGTAAGTAGGTCTATATTGCAATCCTCAAAACTGACTTTATTGATCATTTGCAAACCACGGTTTCATCTGCTATGATAACCTGAAAATCGTGAATTTTTGATGATAAATTAATTGTAGGCCACACATCCCATATTAGGGAATGACTATATAAAAAGTCAGTCGCATAGGCCTTATTAATAATCTTCCCAGGTTAATCTTTTAATATTCATGCTGGAGCATGAGGTCATTACGTACTACTGCCTCATGTCATGTCGGCTTCCTGTGATAGTACAAGAATAGAAGTTACCAAGGAAACGCTATATCATATTAAACTGCGTGTATGAAAGCTTTATATTTGTATTGGTTAACTTGGTTAAGTAGGGTAAAATTATGGAAAGGGCGGCCACTTTCCGCCACAATTATTGAAAGACACTTTGTTGTAGAACACCTTCCAGGTTTGTGCGATTGTGCGAAACACAAACAGTAGCAAAAGCGATCTTGTCTTTTAAAATGAAATTGTCATTTTATTACGTATTTCATAATGTTCAATAGACCCTGTGGTATCTTTAAACTTTGATACAGCATATTATACTTTTCTGTAGTTCAAGTTTTTTACAAAGTAGTGAAAAACAATCAAGCAAACAAACACATTCTTTTATTATTTTAGGAAACAAGTTACATCACGTATTGACAATGGAAATTCTCTGTTAATTGGCATCACTGATCGTTTACTTCACAAACTTCAACTCGCTCAAAATACTGCTGCTCGTGTTCTAACAAAGACAAGAAAGTTTGATCACATAACTCCTATATTGAAAGATCTCCATTGGCTTCCTATTCGCGAGAGAATTAACTTCAAGATACTGATTTTAACTTGGAAGGCTTTGAATGGCATTGCACCAGATTATTTATTCAACCTTCTTGTTCCTTATGTTCCAAGTCGCAGACTAAGATCTTCTGATAAACATTTACTTGTTATTCCACGGGCTTTATCTGCATTTGGAGATCGAGCATTTTCCGTTGTTGCGCCTACGCTTTGGAACTCGTTACCTCTTGACATAAGAAACTGTGATTCATTTCAGACTTTTAAGAACTTGTTAAAGACTCATTTATACAACAAAACATATACATGTATGTAATGAACTTTACTTGATATTTTCAATTGGTTTTTATCTACAAATGTATTTTGTATTTCAATGTTTTATCTTTAACTGTATTGTTTTTGTATTTCATGTTTGCGCCTCGGAATAGTACTACTAGATTGATGGCGCATTACAAATGATTATTATTATTATTATTATTATAAGTTTCCAATGTTCAATGCCTTTTCAAAGTGGAACCTTCTTCACGCGTTTTTATGATTCACTTTGTAGCAGCTGCCTGATACACAAATTTATAAGCTGAAATTATTGAACAAAAATTGGCTACAGTTGCACATTGACAATCTTGAACATAAAAGAAGATGTATAAAGCCTGGTGTAGCCATAGAACTGAACAGAACTTTACAACTGCTTAAAAGAATTGGATGTAACAGATTTACTCAGCAGACCTTTATTTCTATCAAGGTGGTCCTTTGTAGCTCTTTATCAACCCAGACAGTGACTCACCAGGGCCAGGGTAGAATAAACCTCGGAGTAACCTGATCAACGATTCCCAGATGAAAACTTGTAATATTATACGACAAGATGGAATTAGCCTCAGGGACATCACGATGTTCAAGAACTAAGGACAATTCAACCATACTTTCATTTGCATATGACATTCCACCCTACCAATATAGTCACAAATGACCAAGCAATTCTCCCGGAGCTTTTCTAAGTTTGTTTTGAAAGTTTGAGAGTGTAGTCGGTCATGATTTAATAAGAATCAGAAAAGGTTGCTTACGCGGCTAACATCATCTTGGATAGACTTTGACTTGGACAGAACGGAATTGCAATTGATTTAACTATTATGACTATCCGAATATCGTCGAGAAAAACCAGACAAACTTTGTATCGAAAAGGCAGGCAAAAGATATATATGGGTTAATTTGGTGTTGAATTCTTTAAGATTTGCCATGATGCATATGGCTTGCTTGTTATGCCAAGTATGTAATTATCTTGGCAAAGATTAGTAATCAAACTAGACCAAATGTCCAACTAAAGTACATAAGCCCAGATTTATTCGATACATAAAATTAGAAACACAAAACTAAAGACCCAAAAGGGATCGCCTCACCTCTAACAAATGGGAATACGCAAACGTAATTGTGTACACAAGTGCTTGAGTTTCAGCTTTCATTTGACACCCTTTTTCTGACAATTGACTGAGAAACACCAAAGTTATGAACATTTAAAACCTTCGAGGTCGTTTTGTTCAAGTAAGTACAAACGATAATTAACTTACTTCACAAACGATAATTAACTTACTTCACAATTTTGGTAGCAATTTCATCACCATTAAGGAATTGATTAAGTCCAAGCCCAAGGTAGACCATAGTATGTTTAAACTACATTATTTGACCGTCAATAAGGACAATAGAAAAGTAAGTAATATTATTTACTTTACGTTTATATAGATTCAAAGGGAATCAATTCAGTTTTCCCTGTATGAAGAGAGAGATTATTCTCAATAAGATATATTGCAACTCTCTAAATTATCACGAAGAATGTGACTGATTCTCTCTGGATCTTTAATAGAATATACCAAAGCACTATAATTACAATTTATGGATGTTGACATGTCATTGACATAGCGACCCCAATATGCTTCCTTGAGGAACTCCGCATGTTATGGTTAGAGGATCAGACTCAGCTCCACCAATTTGAACAATTTGTTTGCGATCACGAAGATACGACTCAAACCAGGCTATGGACTTGACACCCATGGCAGACAATTTGTAACGTAGGATTTTATGATCAACACTATCAAATGCCTTCTAGATGTCCAATAAGACCATTCAAGTGTAGAGACCATCAGCTGTGTACTTTCTGATATGATCTTGGAGATGGATGAGACAGGTATCAGTTGAGAATGATCCTCTGAAACCTGTTTGAAATTTATGAAGGAGTTTATTATCAACCAGACACTTTATATTAGGTTGAAAAACACAGCCTTTTCCAATATTCTTGAGCTGACAGGAAAAATGCTTACAGGCCTGTAGTTACCTGCATCCAGTCTGCTCTTCTTTTTGTGGAGAGGAATGACTTTGGCCAATTTCATATGGGATGACACAATGCCTGACCTGATAGAAAAATTTATTATAAAAGTGATAGGCTTCTTTATAATATAGCTTCAACTACATTTTTAATAAAACGGGATGGTAGATTGTCAAGCCCAGTACTTTTACTTGTGTTAAGGCTGTTAAGTTCCTTGAGAATAAACTCTTCACCTTCAAGATCTAAAGAATTAGACTAAACAATCTGGTAAAAATATCTGAAGTTTACTAACTAAATTGGCTGTAAAAACTGACTGAAATGATCAGCAACAGGTTTTTTGTCAAAAAGTTTTTCACCTTCAACATCAAAACAATACTAGTAAAATCCTTAGAACTTTTTTTTATATAAACCGAAAGTGACTCATTCGGTATAATATACCGAAAATAATGACAATAATTACAAAATAATGTGATAATAACATCTAGAATAAAAAGTTTGATTTAAGTAAATCCTAGTTCAGAATTATTGCGAAAATAACATAACAAATGGTTATCAACTGAGTATAATATTGGTCATATTTTCAATTTAAGGCCTGTCGTTTCTTGTCATATTTGCTCAGTGACTCTATCATCGACAGACTTGACTTTGATAAACAAACAGGTAATTTCCGCTGAAATGCAGAACCTTTACAGCTATAAAGATGAAAGCACACTTTCCCAAAATGCATTTCCCTAAATCAAAGGTACCAGCATGTAAAGTTTTGTCAACATACTGTACTAGTATATGTTTGACTAGTTTCTGGCAAAAGTGACTAGGGATTTATAAGAGTGTACCATTCTAGCACCTCACTCAATGTTACATTTTTGCAAATTTATTTTGTACCATAACTTTTTAACAAAGTGATTAAAGTTAATAAAAGTATACATTTCCAGAAAGGAATTTTCACAAGGAACATGATGGTGATGTTGATTTTTGACCAAAAATCACACTTTTTGAGAAAATCACGAAAAACAAATTTTTAATGGTAAAGTTCTCAATGTTATTAAAAACATTTATGCTAAGGCAAAGTCATGTGTCAAGCACCATAGTGGTAATCTCTCACACTTTTTCCCATCATTAACAGGTGTTCGTCAAGGTGATAACCTCTCCCCTTTATTGTTTGCTATCTTTTTAAACGATCTAGAGTGTGATATCAGTAAGCAGTGTAAAGGTCTTTATACACTTTCCAATATGATTGAAAATGATATTATTTCTGACGATATTGTGATTTTCTTAAAATTAACTGTACTTCTTTATGCTGATGATACAATTATTTTGGCCGAATCTGCTGATGATCTGCAGATTGCACTATAAAATACACTTCAAACTTATTGTACTGACTGGGATCTCAAAGTCAATGTTGAAAAGTCAAATGTAGTTATTTTCTCTAGAGGTAAAATCAAAAATCTTCCTACATTCACATTTAACGACCGTAGTATGGAGATTGTTTTTGAATACAAATACCTTGGAATTGTTTTTAACTACAATGGTAACTTTAGCAAAGCGAGAAAATTTGTATGTGACCAAGCTACCAAAGCTATGTATGCAATTATCTCCAAGTCACGTAAGCTAAATCTTACAATTGATATTCAACTTCACCTTTTCAACTCACTTGTTCAACCAATTTTACTTTACAGGGTGTCCCAATAAAAATGCATCACTTTTATTTTTGATCATATCTCAGGAACCAATAATTGAAAATAAAATCTTTCTTCATAATACCACTTAATATAGTGTAGTCTTTAATCAAGTAAATTTTGAGCAAAGTCCGTCGAGCCGTTCTTGAGGAAACAAGAATTTTGTAAAGAGGACTCGATTTTACTCCATTCCAATGGGGTTTACCGCAGTAACTTATGTTTATCCTGTTAATAAAGCACATCTTTGGTTACTATTGATCAATTTATTTTAAACCTGCAAAACAGACACCTAGATATCACAAAATATGGCACAGATTTTAAAACATAATTTTGATATCGTTTTTTCGGCACTAAAAGTAGCACCGTAATTCAATTTGTCGGTTTTGCTGTTTTGCAGAGTTAAAAAAAAAACAGTTCACGGTTTGGCAAGCAAACTTAACCAAGGCACAGATTTCCTTAAATGCAAAGTCTATTTCAAAAATATTTTGTATCTTCTACGTGTTGAGCTTTTTTCATGAAAAAGTAAATCTTTATGATTGTCACTTGGCACTGCACAGAGAAAACAAGTTAAGAATATAACATTGTCAACATATTCAAATCAAATTAACGAAGCAGTTATTAACTTCCTCGTGAAAAGTGGAATGTCTGTTAGTCCATGATAGCTCACGTTGTATAATTTT
>JXSR01S009746.1:111639-127257 GCA_000969725.1 Ophiothrix spiculata
TTTTTAAAATCGTGTTTGAAAATCTCACATTTGTCACAAAAACAGAGATAATGGAAATATCATATTTTACGAAAAATTTATCCAAACATGATGAATTTTCAAGTGAAAATCTTACAAACAAGTACAAACAATGTCATGAAATTTTCATATGTTGTTCATATTAAAATTTCAATAGTATGGGCCTACCACACTTTTTTGAAAATTAAAATTTTCAAAAATCTACTTTTGAAAATATTGAAAACAAACTAAAATGTAAACAAATTTAGTTTGTCTTGTTTCACAATTTTTATAATAATATTTGGTGATTTTTGCTATGATCAAGACTAAATTTTCTAACCCAGCACATAAATTCAAAACAGATGCAACATATTCAGGTTAAACTTTTAAATTCTAGAAATTTAGAAAAAAAAAAATTATATTGCATCATGTATGTTCTCAGCATAATCTATGTTCACAGTATATGTTGTACAGTAGCCAAGTCCAGTGACATTGACCTGGCTGAGATGTCTGGTTGTGCTGGACAGAGGTCAGATTTGCCTGGGGGAAAGTGTAAGTAATACTAGTACTTGGTTCAGCAGGTGGTGTGACTGAAGTGTGAGGCTAATTAGAACACCAAGTATGACACCTCCATAAACTGTTCAAGCTATATCTCAAGATCCCTCCCCTTCGGGTCGGTCTGAAAGCCTCGGGTGTGACGCCGCTTCGCGGCGTCACAGCCTCGATGCTTAGTCACTAACTGGGTAGATCTCTGGATTTTATTGGTCACTGGAATTACTAGACAGAAAGTAGGTAGATCAGTGGTTGAATTGGCTAAGAGGGATCTGGGCAAGATCTATTTGTATCAAGTATGGAGTATGTGAAAAGAAAAATATCAGGATAATTTTCATCTTTGTATATATAACTGAAAGCATTTGCCATATAGTTTAGTGTCTGACCGATCTGATCGGATTGATTGGAATCGGACCGATTTTAAACTTATCGGATATCCGCGGATCTGAATCTGAATTGCGAACAAACGGATTCGCCGAACCCTAGGAAAAGTGTACATCAAGTTACCTGCATCTTTTAGTACCAACCAACAGGCAACATCAAAATACAATGTTCAGAAGAACAGATTCAACTTATTTCTTTTCTATTAAAAGGGAATGTCCCACCAAACTACCGTATATTCAAAAGGCAAGTACAGCAGTATACACCATACACCCTTACATAATTTTATAAAGGTTAACATATCCCGAGGAACAAGATTATTTATTGACACAAAACCTACGCAATCTCAATTTTCTATTAAAAAAGTCCGGGGAGATCTAGACCTACTTTGCAACGGATGGAACGCTTTCAGATACAGACGGTCTCAGAACAATGTAAGCAATAAGATTTGATTGTTTGTAGGGAAATTTCATTTAATAACACACTGGGTACGATCAACTATTCTGAAACTCCTGTATATCAATTGTTTTAACAGTGGTTTACTTGACTGTGTTTATTCATTGTTACTATTGTTTTGTTTGAAAATTAGTTTTTATTTCAAAATGGCTTTGTTTGACGGTGTCATTAATATTTGGGACTTGTGTTAAATAATATTTATGTCAACAACATCAGTCAGGCAGCAGAGCCTATGCAAATGAGCTTTTAATGAGCAATTTAATTTTCATTTCCCGGGTATATACCGGGAGAATACCAGGACAACTCGGTCGCTAGATTTTTTTTTCTCGATGTGACCTGTCGGATAGTTCTGACTTCGAACCCCTATAATCACAAGGGGGTTAGTGCAAATAGAAAATAAAGATATGGATGAAAATATTTAGGAGTTTTTTCAATAAGATAAGCCTTTTTTTGACAGTGGAGAATAAACAATTTTCATTTCATTACATTTTTTTTTTAAATGTCAATTTTAAGCTTTTAAAACTTGAGGTCAAATCTGGTTACATGTAGCGTGTTTTACAAAATTGTATGTAAAATGCTTTTACAAACTGCAAGATATCATATATATGAAATTTGAAAAATATATCTTGCTTGTAAGACATTTAAAACAGAAAATAAATCGAGGGAAAATTCATTACAACTAAACGTTCGAAAGGGACACGATGTCGGTCATCACATTATACCGATATACACAGCGAACATCGCAAACGACAAGTCACACGTTTCGAAGGTCTGGGTCAATTTAGGCAAATATGACGTCATTTACCGCACGTGGAAAGCAGTGACTGGTGACTGGCATCCATTGCACTATTTACATATTATGTTCGTTTACGGGCAAGGAAATTGTATAGTTTTCATCATGTTTATCTAAATTAATTCCTTTGTAAAAGTAATTTATTGAAGGAAAATCATTCTAATACGATGGGAAAAAATAATACTTTGCAAGAAAAAGAAAAAGAAAAGAAAAGCGCCGATAGGATTCGAACCTGGGACCCAAGATTCAAAAACAGATCGCCTAACCGCTTCGCCACGAAGCGCTGTGTATAATAATTGTTGGTTTCTGACAATATATATCTAATAATAGGCAAGTGTCGCTTAATCGTTCGCTTCCGGGGCGACCTCATGGGACCAAGCATCATATTTCATTACATGCTCGGTGTTTTACAAAGAATTATCTTAAAATGTTTAGCAATCCTGATAAAGAAATGTTGTCGCTTGCTATTGACCAAATGGCTAAAATATATTAAGTCCAGAACCGCAGATTTTAAGCAAAACGCAAAGACCAAATTTGACTTCACTCAGATAAAATAATCACTGTAGAAATTATATAATTTTTTACATATATTTCTCAAAATTTTAATTATTTTGGATTTCAGGATGTTTTTACAACATTTTTACATCTATGTACAACATTGTTTTGAATTATGATCTACTTGGATGAGTTTAAGAGCCTTTTTAAATTTGTGTCTCAAATCTATGAATATTCATGAGCATAGTCGAAACGATAGTCTGTGCCGATTTTCTATGCATAAAAAAAATAAAACAAGCCACTTTTCTCGGACCTTACTTCTGGCTGATATGACTCTTGTTATGTGTTTTATTGCGTGGGTGAGAAACAGATTGCCCACCCTGTGGGCAAGAGAAGATATCGTGTGTATCCCATCATGGCATCATGCATTGCTTCTTATGGGATTGTTTGCATAGAAATTATGTGAGTAGTTAGTGAAGAAAAGCACATAAATCAAAGTTAATTATTGTTATCTGTCATTTTGGGTATGTTTTATTACTAACTACTCAATTGACTTCCTGTACAAAATTTCTCATAGGAGGCAATGCATGATGGGATGCACAAGAGATCTTCTCTTCCTGTGTGCAATTGATATCTTGACACGGGTACATGATGGTTTTGCCTCTTGAAGTATAGAATAAGCTTGACATTTAGGTTCAGGTTGCAAAGATGAAAAAATCGGAATATGGTACAGTATGTTTCACGTACAAAGGTTATCTCAGAAGTTCTGAAATTATTTTATCAAAGCCTAAAGAACAATAGCGCAAATTCAATCGCAATATTAATTATTAAACAAAGTTGTCACAAGAAACGCATGTTATCTTACGCTTTTATTTTTATACATGTAAACTAACTGATACTTTTGGGTGCACATACCACTAACATTTTCCCCACTTATTCTTACAAGATTTATGAACAGCTTTCTTCAACATCAAGTTGTAGGAAAATGTAGACGATTAAATAGCTTTGATGTCCAGCTAGCTTAGGAAGCACATTATCCAAATGTTTTTTTCTTATACTCAAGTTGTAGTTTGTCTGTTTTATTTTATAGACAGGGACAACAAATGTTTCCGTATTCGGTTAAGACTCAATCAGGCCCGTAGCCAGGATTTTTTCAAGGGGGGTGCGGATTTTCAAAAAGTGGACCTTTTGGAGGAAAAATTTTCGTTTTGGTCAACCCTAAACTAATTTTAGTGGTTTTGACAAAGTGACAAGCAAAAAAAAAATGGTTTTTAACACTTTTGCAAGCATTTTGTGCAGTATTTTATTAAAAAAACGACCTACATTTACGTATTTTGGTGCTTTGGGTGTTCTTTTGGTGGACATTTAGGGACTTTTTGTGGACCTTTTTTGTACATTGTCAAATTTGGGGGTGCGACGCCCCCACCGCACGCCCCCCCCCCTGGCTACGGGCTGAATTCTGTAACTTAGGCAATATTGTGTTAATCGTCTGAATATGGAGATGTGAAGACCTTAAAGCATCTTGCTAAAGCAATGTTAGATGTATTGCCATCCATACCTAACCAACCGGCTGCCACACATCATGCGACGGTCAGCTTGTACCAAATAAGATTATTCGTCTGGTTTCACGCGAGAAAGTTGTAAAGTTGGCGAATTATGTCAAGATTTAGTTGAATTTTATAGTGTGAATTACGAAACTTCGATTATTGTTTGTGTAATGTAAGTTTTCAAAAAATTACGTTTATTGTTTGTGTAGTGTAAAAGCGTTCAAAAATTATGTTTCCTTTCCCAAACTAAAATTGTAGTTTGTGTGTTTGTTTTAATTACTTCAAGACAAATAGACAACGAATGTTTTCCGCATTCGATTCAGAGTCAATCAGTGTCCAAGACTGATTTTATAAGGCAATATCGTGCCAACCGTATGCTATTCTGAATGTGAAGACCTTGAGACATCTTGCTAAGGCAATGTTAGATGTACTTTGAAAGATGTCATCTATACATAGCAAATTGGCTGCCATGATACATCATGTGACGGTCAGCTTACAGCCAATGGATCAATTGGACCAATTCGTCTGATTACACGGGAGAATGTTGTAAAGCAGGGCGACAGAATCATGTCAAGGTTATGTTGAATTTAGTGATGCTTTTAAAGGTGTGTGAATTTGCTATACACACAAAACTTTATTCGTTGTTTATGTAGTAGCTGCCAAAATTCTATATTTTCTCTCTCAAACTCAAATTGTCATTTGTGTGTTTGTTTTTTGTTTCACTTACAGAAAACAGTATGAGACACGCATCAGTTTTAGAGACATTCTTTTAAGAAATATTTGTTATGAAGAGATGTGTTTCTGCCATAGAATATGTCGATCTATTTCTTCTATTCCTATATTTGCTGAAAACATTTTAATATCAAGACCATGGCATGACTTATACAACATGTACAAACGACACAAAGAGCAAATTTTGCAGCTTTAAAAAGTACACGTAGTCTTCTCCCCTCACAATTCTAGATCATCCTTATGGGCATCTGAATCACTTTGATTAAAAGCGGTAATGTTTGAACATGTTATTGACAGACGATAACAAAAATAGCTATTTCTTGCACATTACTTCACATGAATTGACGCGGTAACAATCACACAGTCGCTTTGATTCCATCAATGCTACAAATATCCTTGAGAATATCCGATGATGCTGGACTGCACTTTACAAGATGGAGCTCAGTTTTATTCTGATCGGAAATATAAGGGATGTGGATGATATTTATTTTGTAGAATAGTGCGAAACTGCTCTATCTTGAGTTATACTGTATTTAAGCAATTCTTTGGGAATTTAGGACATATTGAGCATGTCCTATTGACCTATATTCGCAGCGACCTAGCAAAAATTAACCGTGGCTATATGTTTTTACTTTATGAGCTCATCTATATCATAATCCCAAAATAAACCCAAAAATTGAAGCGAGCAGTTGCTTTATAGCCATCATAACCGACATGATCTGGAAGCTGTTTTGCATAAGAATGAATAGGCGACCTACTTGGTGGTATCAGTCCTTAATGCGTTTTGTATGCAAATTTCGCATTTTTCATAAGTTTGTTAAGACTTAAATTATTGTCAGTGAACAAGAAAACTGTTTTAGAATGAAAAATAGTTTAAAAAGTAACATCTCTATTTTTATTAAAATTGTATCCAATGTGATGGTTCATTCTTCTCTTCATTGAAAACGGAGTCTTTAATTATTATTGATCTATTCTGACGACATTTATATTTCCATTTTTCTAACAGAAGGTTGTTGCCATTTACCGTGTTCGTTAGAGATTCCATACTTTCGCTTCAAACGTCTTCTTGTTATACAAGGTACTACATCTATATTTGAATCATTACTCAATTTTTTCTACATCATGATGCAAGACAATTGCGTCAAGCCCTTTCGTGTGACTCAAAAGCTTTCGTCATGAATCGGGAACCGCGCCTAAGCTATTCTAACAACCTTATTTTTCATTTTTCTAATACAAGATTGTTGCCATTACCATGTTCGTCATTTCGAGGTTTCGTACTTTCGCTAATAACGTCTTCTATTGCTTGCAAGGTTGTTTTTCCTTTTCGAAATATAGGTCGTGGTTACAAGATGTCAGAATAAAGACCGTTATTTGATGTTTATATCTCAAACAGGTTCTTTTGAACTAGCCTGCAACATTATACTTGATTGCCCCGGGGTCACCGCGACACCCCTATTAAAACAAAACTTTAGTACCACCCCCACCTTCCCCTCGTACAAGTTTGTTTACATGTTAAGTTTTGACTGGTTTATCCCATCAACTTGAGAAACAGATAGGCCAAAATTTGATTAGCGTTCGGTTACCATTGGCGTTCCCTATTACTGCCTAACTCGCAGTCCATGTAAAATGGCGTATCTAACAACTTGACATATAATATAATGGCCCATCTGACACATATTTTGGCCTATCTAGCATAATAAAATGGCCTAAGTGATGTTTGATGGTTACGTAATACATATTTTTACATGTCAACATAGCCATGATAGTTGCTTTGTATCATGAAGTTTTTACCCAAGAAATGATCAATGAAATCACTAAACCAACAAAACCAGACTGTTTTTCTTGATTTTCTCAAAAGTGAAAATTATCAGATACGCCATTATTTTATTAGGGTGACGACATATTAATTGCCAATGCTACTGTTACCAACTTTGCTTTTGGAAATTATGCTTGCAATATTTTGATGATGTTAAATATCACTGGTTGAGGAATTTCTTATGTATTTCATTGTTTTTCATCCTGCTATTTTTAGTATTTTTCAAAGAAATGACGTATCTCAAGAACCGTTAGTCCTATTCAGATGCAATTTATTATAAATCAATATGATATGAAACATGTTACTTTGTAAGCTGAAATACAAAATACATAAGTATTATTACCTTAGTCTTAAGACGCGATTATCTCAAGTTGTGATTTTCGGGTACTTGAAAAAGTCATACAAATTTTTTTTTTATTATGTTTTGAAGGGGCTAGAGTGGTGAAACTTGGCACAAATATTATTTATGACATGTATTGTGATCCTATTAGAGCTTTTGCAGAAAAAAACATCCAGTTCAAATGTTACAGCAGCTCAAAGCTTTCACCAGCAGCGAAAAATTGGCGGATCTGGCAACTTGTTGCCATGGCAACACTGAATATGTTTTCCGCAAACCCTCTCATAGGATCACAAACTTTGAGTGTCTAAGTAAGTGTGTAGCATAGCAAGTTAATATAATACTTAGAAGTGCATTATTTTTTGCACAAACTTTTTAATTTTTGTACAGCCCAATTTTAGAGTGCATTGACCTTTGACCTCCGGTGACCCATGGACAGTACCCGAAACATCAAAAATAATTATTTTTAAAAACTTAAAACTTTTCCCAACAAATTGGTACCAAACATGCCATAATTCATAGTAAACTTGCTGAGTTATTGGTAATTTAAATATATGTGTCATTTTGATGGATAATCCCCCCTTAAGATCAGTGAAAAGATAGTCTCGAGACAACCAGTATTGCCGAATTGCATTTGCCATTTCTACGGGCTTCGATTCGGTTGCTAAACTATTTTATATGTTTGACAGACCAGAAGAAAGCCAAGGTTCCCTTGTTAGCAGATTCCATTAAGTATACCTTTTATCATCAAATATTGTGTACAGGTAACTTGGGTATTGCTGTAGTGTTGGATATATCGTTTTAATCAGGGACACCATACCATCACCATTCACCAGTGATGTAAACGTAAAGCAATTGTGTGGTCATTGGGAATGGGAAAAGAAGACCAGTTCTAGTGCCAGTTATATCAAAGCAGTATTTCCTAAAAAAAGTGCATCCTTCATCTACTTTACGATATGAGTTGCAAAATAACAAAACGACAAGTTAAAAAATAGCAACATTTTAATTGGAGCAGAATTTTTGTCTACACCGAGAGCGACTTTTGCAGCTTTAAAAAGTACGGGTAGTCTTCTCATAATTCTAGGTCATCCTTATGGGCATCTGAATCACTTTGATTAAAAGCGGTAATATTTGAATATGTTATTGACAGACGGTAACAAAAATAGCTATTTCTTGCACATTACGTCACATGAATTGACGCGGTAACAATCACACAGTCGCTTTGATTCCATCAATGCTACAAAAATCCTTGAGAATATCCGATGATGCTGGACTGAATGAGCTCAGTTTTATTCTTAGCGGAAATATAAGGGATGTGGATGATATTAAGCAACTCCTTGGGATGGTCAAAAACAGGGTCAACGTCATGAAAAGGTTACATGCGATGTTTTTCAATTTGAACATTGAAAAAGCGTTTGATGGTAGTAAGCTGTTATAAGAATGTTTAAAAGAACGATAAAAGGCGAGTGTATGGCAAGTTTTATTTTGATTAAGAGAAAGGGTTAGGGTAAGGGTTAAACTTATATCTCGATTTTTACTTAAATTGTAACCAAATTTAAAAGCAGTATAGTATAGTTAACATTAATTCTTCTCTTCACTGGAAACGGGGTCTTTAATTATTGCAAGGCCTTGTACCCAATTCATGACGGAATATCTTCCGACATTCAAAAGGCTTTGACGCAAGAGCCATGACGAAATGTAGTTTGAGTCATGACGCAAAAATATTACGAGAAACGCATAACTACCTCCTTTGAAGTAGTATTTATAATGGTAGAGACCCTGACGCATTGTTTCTACATCATTCAATACACTATACTACTACATCTATATTTGAATCATGACATTGTTTCTACATCATGATGCAAGACAATTGCGTCAAGCCCTTTCGTGTGACTCAAAAGCTTTCGTCATGAATCGGGAACCGCGCCTAAGCTATTCTAACAACCTTATTTTTCATTTTTCTTATGTTGCCATTACCGTGTTCGTCATTTCGAGATTTCTCACTTTCGCTAATAACGTCTTCTATTACTAATGCAAGGTTGTTTTTCCTTTTCGAAATGTAGGTCGTGGTTACAGGATGTCAGAATAAAGCCCGTTATTTGATGTTTATATCTCAAATAAGTTCCTTTGAACTAACCGATGTAGACAAAAACAATTAAGCGGATGCAAGTTTGAGATTGTACTTGATTTGATTTTGATTTTATTTTATTCAGGAATATAACATGGCACATATATAAAACATACATTATACAGAATTAACTGAAAAATGCTACATTACAATTACAAACATCTTATAGAAAATAATACAGCACACGAGTCGACCATTCCTCGGGTAACCCAAAAAGCCTCGCAGAAGCTTATTTCCATTGGGGCCCTAAAAGTCTAAAATAAAAATTGCAAATTAAATTGAACATACATCAAAATTCACCTTGTCCAAATTACAGATGAATAAAAAATAAATTTTAGATAAAACGCACTTTGAATTGAATAAAAAGGGGCATAAAAATATATAATAATTAGAAAGACACAAATTGCACATATGGTTGAAAACCTGGAATATAAAAAAGGCCTAAAAGGACAATATGCAAAATCTGTAAAGCAACTGGCAACACCCTACTAACATCCAAAGGGAACCATCTCAGCACTCCTCCCGCAAGCATGCCACACCCCACACGGCAAGGACCACAGCACACCCAGGTAGATTAAATAAAAGACATCTGACACACCAGTGTCAGTTTAATAACAAATACCGACACCAGCATGCCAAATGCCACCATGAACCCACCATAAATGCGCCAAAAAAACCCACCGAATGAAGTGCCCCACACATCGCCGGAGAAACCCAGAGACAGAAGTAGCAAAGTGCCACCAGCCGCCCCACAGTAAACATATATGTCAAGGTTTATTGCACTTATATGTTGCAACATTTGTAATAGGTCTATATGAAGTGATTTTTGTTTTTAAATCAAAGAGAAGAATTTCGTGATGACCAGTATTCCCGAATATAGGGCTTCGACTCGATTGCTAAATTATTTTATATATCCTTTTTGGCTGACCAAGAGAAATTCAAATTTCCCTTGTTAGCAGAGTTCTATAAGTACTAAGTATACCTTTATTTATATTTATATATTTAAATATTTTGTATTTCAGGTTACTTGGGTATTGCTGTAGTGTTGGATATCCCGTTTTAATCAGGGGCGCACCATACCATCACCACTGATGTATACACGTTAAGCCATTGTGTGGTCATTGGGAGTGGAAATAGAATACCGGTTCTAGTACCAGTTATATCAAAGCTGTATTTCCGAAAAAGTGCATCCTTCATCTACTTTACGATATGGGTTGCAAAATAGCAAAACGACAAGTTAAACAAAGGAACATTTTAGATGTTTTCTTGTAGTGAATTTTAATATGAGAAGGATAAAAAGGTACACAAATTACTTAAAAGATTCCCCCATTCCAATCAAAACGTATACATACTCTGAAGAAACAAATAACGTTTACCATGAAATTTTATGAGCAGCCTGTCACAACAGAACCAATCACAACTTGACTTCAGTTGGAGCATTTTTTGAAGACGGATCGTTTTGTAATTTGCTACATTAGTTACACTTTATCTGGTGTAAACCTTCTAATTATTTACCAAATACAGCGTGTCCCACAAAAAATACAATATGTTCACGTAAAGAATCAAAGACACCATTTTGGTCGATGTTTTTTTTTTATGGCAGTATGGGATTGAAAACCATCCTTTCAAATAAAGACATCTTTCAAACGTTTCCTCAAAATAATTTACTTAACGAAAAAAAAAAATGGTCGCGATATTTTGTTTTCTTAAACGTGACCTGCTTAAAATGCTGGCTTTGAATCCTTATTATCTGAAAACGGTGAAAGCAAATGCATATTTGGATCGGGGTACGAAAATTTGGAGTTTTTCCAATAAAATGCATATGAATTTTTTTGCTGTTGATATAAAAGAAGCATTAAATGACATTTTATATAAAAATTAACGAAAAAACTTTTTAAGTAACCAAATTTGAACCCCTACATCAATCTTGTATTAGAAGATAAAACGCCGTCAGTTGGATCGATTCTGCTAGTAAAAATATAAAAACTCAGATTGATGAAATTTGGAAAATATATTTTGCTTGTAAGGCCTGTAAAGTGAAGAAATAAGGAGAGGAAAATATACGTTGATGTGATGTACGAAAGGTATCTAATATCGGCTATTCATACTTGCCTGCAATTTGTATTGCGACAGCTGGGCATCAACAGTTCGATAAGTACTACCTTTTGTCACGACGGGTCATCCTCTGACGTCAGAAACCTGCACGAATCTCATGTCAGAGTCTGTTTTGACTGGCCTCGCTGCGTTGAAATATTTTGTATTTCATGCGAAATGTAATGAATGCATGCAACATTTATTTTCCAGACTGAAAAGTAACCTTTTGGTTCTTTTATATAAATTATGCAAACAATTCGAGAATTTCATCCGTCACAGTTTATTGAAGCAAAACCAACACTCTACGCAAAAAAAATAAAAAAAAATAATCAAAACGATTCCGATGGGGTTCGAACCCACGGTTCTGAGATTAAAAGTTAGACGCGCTAACCACTAGACTATAGCTAGCTGATTGTGTAATCGATGGGTATTTAAAGATATATACTTTCATATTTAAAATAATTGGTTACGCATGCGCAATGATATACTAGTAACTCAAGAAATATTGTGTTTTTTTATCATGTGTCAGAAGGGTAAACAAAACCAACCCTAACATCAATCTTGTTTTAGCATATTTTAACGCAAGATATTCACAGGACTTGAAGAAAAAAGTCTACATTTTGCTATAAACGTATCGGCATAAATATATATTTTACACTGAATTAATACTTTTATAGAAATTACCGGCATATCTTGAAATTTCATCGCGTGAAATAATTTGCCCGTAAAATTGCATGAAATTTCACACATATTTCGAAAAATGTAGTTGCATTACATTTACACAATATTTATACATAAATATGCAACATATTTTCGATTTTATATGGCTTTAAAAGTATTTTCTGACTCATTGATATTCATGTTAAACATCAACAGCACGGCCGATTAAAAATGTCACTGATTAAAATCGTAGAGGGGAAAGGGAAATGATGCGACCTGCAGTATGTATGTTGGTTTTTTAAAGTTTTAACTGATGACTCCGAATATTCTGAAAGTGGTAGTTTATTAACACTGTTCAAATTCACTAGGTATAAGTTCTTCTAATCATGCATGCGACGTCGCGTTGCAAAATCAGTTGCTGAAGTCGACCAACCACCGATGTTTACTGTCAGTTAGTTTCCCATTGATGAGTTGATAGTTAGCGAACTAATAGGCCACTACGAATTGAATCTTTCCGACTTTTAACATCTAACTTCTAATTAAGGTATACCACAAGGAAAAATTTGATCAGACTACACAACTACACGATATATAGTCTGAGCGATGTGGTATTTTTGCCTGATTACATATATGTCAGAATTTTGAGCGGTATGATTATGCGTTTGTCTTTCACATGATGCTCACATAATTGGTTTGATTTTCATTTGAGATTTCTTCAGTGCAATGTATGTCGAATTCCAGGTATGCCAGCTGATCGATATAGCCGTACCTGTTGCTGACGTCAAATAAGGTCCGTTTAAGTTCGAAAAATGGCAAATGTTGTACCACCAAGATCCACCATTGGACTTTGAGCAATCACCGAGGCTAACATCATTGTCTCTATCCTTTGTAGAGAACTGCATACCGTTGTGGTTTGCCAACGAATCACCAGCCGTCCCGCTATACGCTCCAACAGAAAGTTTAAAATTCGTAGATTCGTCTCCAATATTAAAATCATCATAGTCAGCATACGCCGTATTTCCATCGAAGTCTTCCAGCTCAACTTTCAATTGCCATCTTAATTTTGTTTTGTTAGTTAGTCTATATAGCTTGTCAAGTCCGAGCCAAAATTCTCCATCAAGATTACCGAAGCCGTTTTTATAGTCTTCCCAACCGAGATAGAAATCTACGGAACCATCCATTCGCTTTTGGATGACGGTCCAGCCTCCATCATCCGCCATATCGCAATAAACTTTGAACGCGCCATCATAACCCAAATCATCCCATGGAGTAATCTTGTAAATGCCGCTTGCATATGGACCATGATTAACAATATCTGAACAATCGCCGGCTGCTAATCTCATTCCCTTTTGAAGTATCGCCATGGAAGTCACAACATTTCCCACTTCGCCAGACAAATTATTGAACTGTTCGCTTTGTGCTCGAAGTAAAGCTTCGCTATTTGCAACCAATCTCTCCAGTAAAGTGACAACCTGAGAAAGTTCATTCGATGTTAAAAGAGACGCGTTGGCGATGGCTGTGGTATTTAGATTTTGCGCGCGTTGATTTAAGATCAGCCGATCATCCATTTGCGGCACTCCTCCTGTTGCCCTCTTCTGCAGCTTGTGCGGATGACTTTTTACACCACTGACGATTAACGATACGAGAACAGTAACCGTTATAAGAAGTAATGTTCTTTTGGAAAGATGCATTGTTGCAGTACTTTTGTCCCTAGTGATTTCTACAGGTTGTAACGATGCAAAAAAAACCCACTGCAAACCACTTATGAGACAAGACAATGTTTTATTATCAGAATGCACGAAGTTTTATATGATGGCAACATGAGAGTTCTGTAAAATAAAATGAACAAAATTTCAACATAGCATGGTCAATATTCAACAAGACTTGTTACACATATTACACGCATGTCCAAAATGTTACTAAATCCCACGTGCTTCCGACATAGCCCACACTTCCGACATAGCCCACAACCATTAACACCAGTTAAGTAACTTTTGTCAGGTATATAGGGTGATTCAAAAGAGGACAATTAATAAAGTAAGTTTGACCTTGCTATCCCTAGTGAAATTCGAGTACAGTGGAGGTGTACTCAAAATGTATTATAATTGTACTAAAATGTACTCATATCAGAAAAAAATTTCTAGTACAGTTTTGATGAACTTAAAAAGTACTTTTTTCATAATGATCTCTACTAGAAATGTACTAAATTTGTATTATTTTTGAGCTTGGATTTTTTCCAATTTGAAAAATGTACTATTTTTGAACTTAGTATTTATTTCACTTGTAAAAATGTACTTAAAGTGTACTATTTTCAAACTTATAAATATTTCGCATTAAAAATGTACTATTTTTGAACTTAGTATTTATTTCACTTGTAAAAATGTACTTAAAGTGTACTATTTTCAAACTTATAAATATTTTGACATTAAAAAATGTACTATTTTTGAACTTAGTATTTATTTCGCTTTTAGCGATGTAATAAAAGTGTACTTTTTCAAACTTATAATTTATCCATTTATGAACTTATATGTACTCACTTTACATGCTTGAATTGTGCAGATAGACCTTAACGCCTTTGAGTGAAAATCCAATATGTCCATTCATGTTCACTGAGCTGTTGTAATCTTCCCATTAACATGAAACGCTTGAATCACCCTTTACAAAATGTATACATTTATTATATTGCATGTCCTGATTTCATAAATGATCAAAATGGCGGGACAGTGTTAGTGTATAGGAGATAATACCAGGAATATTTTAATTTCGTTGGGTAATTAATTGGAGAAATGTTACAGCAGCAAACGAATAAAAACAAGGTATGTGTAAAGGTTTAACTATCTCAGCATAGTGTATAGGCCTTTTTACAGGGTGTCCAAAAATGAACTACACTTTTTTAAATGCTTTAAAACCAAGATTCACATGTCAACTATAGACATTTTGGTAACAAACATGAAACAGTTACCATTTTTGAAAATCACGTTCAACGTAAATTACGTCAAACCTAAAGAGCGCACTTTCATACTGAAAAATAAAAATAAATGTGCGACTCACATGTGAGGGAGGGTTCAATGGTTGATGACTGGAGAACTATTCATGAATATATCAGTTCCTTTTCAGCGAAATAACTTTTACGATATTATTACAAAGATGTTTGATTGTGTGTGTTTTTCTTAATAATTACATACTGCTCATCAAAATGTTTTTTATTTGTCAATGCGCAACTCTAGCATAATGGGCTATTCCAGATAAACTATGCCCTCCCCCCATAGAGGAGGTCATAGGAAAATTACTGAAAAACTGGAATTCCAAAGTGATTTTATTCAAAAAACTGGAATTCCAATCAGCATATTTTGCTTTAAAATATGGAATTCCAAGGTAAGCATGGCTTAGAACCACTGAGGAGATTGAGAATTGTCCACAAAAAAACTGGAAATCCATGATAACATTTCGATTTTTTTTTTTGGAAAACTCAATGTAGCATGCACATTACCACTGAGGATGTCAAAGACAATGCCTTGAAAAATCTGGAATTTAGAATCCAATTTAAACAAAAAAATTGGAATTCCATTTAATGTTAAAGTACACCCATAGAGGATGCAGACCTGAATAAGACAACAATTCTGGAAAACC
>JXSR01S009749.1:35760-48845 GCA_000969725.1 Ophiothrix spiculata
TTGCACGCTTTTTCTTCAGCTTTCCCAGTTAGCTCAATCGATAGAGTATCAACCAAAGATGCGAGGTCCGGGTTCAATTCCCGATGGGGAAAACCTTTTTTTTTATTCTTCTTCGGTTTTATTTTGTTAGAATGTATTTTTGAAGACAATAATTAAAGCACGTGTCTACATATTTTTTCCTTTCTTTTATACCCTTTTTTTTGGCAATGGATAAACCAACCAATTTTGTTGTCGGCTATTTATTTTGTTTACTATATACTACGATCTGCGATGCGAAGGTAACTTACTATATTTTTCACAATAACTATCCGGGTTGTTTGTTTGCAATATTTATGTCCAAACAAGGTAATATAACATTCAAAAACATTGCTACACCTTTTTAGTTTATGCATATATGTTATTTTCCCAAAAGTATGTACGTTTGTTATATTTTCTTTACAAATAAATTTTACTGAAAATCAACATCGCATCGCCCACTGCACGTAGCGTAGGTAAGTTTTACTACACGTTTGACTCTTGATTGACAACAACGCAACATTTTCGGGTACCCGGGTATTCGCTTATTCACATTTAAGCTGTAAATGTGACCAAACGAGAAATAATATGTGATCGTCCAACACAAACGAGCTGTAAAGGATATATGACCATCCACCACGAGCTGTAAATAATGTGTAACCGTTCACCACAAACGAGCTATATTAAAATGCTATGTTAGTCTGTGACTATCCACAAAAGAGCTGTAAATAATATTTGACCGTCCATCACAAAAAGTAGATATAATGGTCATTTACAAAGTTCTGAATCTAATCTTAAGAAAAATAAATGCATGGTGATTCGATTCAATCTAAATCTAATTGCTTAAAATTATATCAAGGGTCATTCAAAGAGCTTTGGGTCAAAAATCAAGGGATCACTTAAAAACTCAACAGGCGGTTGACCGCCAGGAACCGCCGGTTCTGGGCTGTTGCTATTGTAATGAACAATGGCAAACGTCCAGAACCGCCAATTCCGGGCGGTCAACCGCCGGTTGAGCTTTAAAGCGGTGCATTCAAATATCCGACGAGCTATACTAGGCGTGCCTAGTCTTGTTGACAGATTTGTAGGCTTGATAGTTCTTATTGAATTACAAATAATATTGTATAAATACTTCACGATCTCTAGTCTGCCAAGATGATATAGCGGAAGTTCCCGTGCTTCTTGTAATGCATGACTAACCAGCGCCAGAAGCCATACAAGGTTCTAGTCCGGGCCAGAGGCCTCGGAAGGAAAATCGAAGTGGTACGGCCCCTGGTAAAAGTGGTACGACCTATGCCCCTAATATCAAAAATAAGGAACTTAAGCCCCAGAAGGCAATAGTTACTGAAAAAGCTCGGAAAGTACATCCATGTACATTCCAAGAGTAGAGATTGTGTCTACACGATGACGAGTCACCAGATGTGGATTCACGCTGCGTATTCAACTGCACGTATGTATTTGTGGCTATGCGTTATACCTACGCGTACTACCAAGTCGCTCGTCAACGCGCACGCCCGCGCAGTGTGTGAGGCACACGGACGTATAGAGTTGAATGTACATCTCAGGAATCTACATGGATGTACATTGTCGTGTAGTTTGCCCCAATGTCAGATGAGAGAAAACTTATAATCGCATAAATCAATCAAGACTTGCTAATTTCGATCATTCATAAACCTTGTTGTTTCGCAGTATAGCAACGTGGAAGGCATTTGGTATTCAATCAATATATATGATGTATAGATGGAAAAATAAATAATACTCACAGGTAACAGAAGATTGAAATATGGCCACGTAAGGTTCTCGCTCAAAAACATCATTTTGCTCATCATTGAAAACATATGCAGTGTTTAGTGAAACTTTATTTGTCCTGGAAATAAATCAGTACAGCACAAAGATTGTAAAGTATGATAGAAAACTGTGGAAAAATGATAAAATGACCTCTAGTGTAGCTCGTCATTCGGACACTTTAGTCAGATGACCCATTATTCAGAAAACCCGCTATAGCTATAGTAAACTTAAGTATAGATAATGACCTATATCCACTTCAACGGATCAATGGTAAAAGGTTACGATCCTGACATGATTACGCGTTATCATCAAACCGGGAGCAACATAGAATAGCCCGATGCCGCCTACCTTGAAAACCATGGTGAAAGAGAAATACGAGTTAATTCTAAATAAAATCAACATCAACAAGAAATGTCTTTAAAAAGACAATGCACCTCCAGTTGCCCTAAATAAATGTCATTTATAAAACAAAAGCACATTTTTGTTTGTATGTAAGACAAAGAGGAAATTAAGAGCCACTATTAAAGAAAAGGTACATGCAATGTAACTGTGTAATATTATTAGTTCTTTGAACTGTCTGTAAAGTTGCCAAATATCATGTTCTTGGCCAGGTCCTCTATATACTTACACCATAATGTCTAAGCACAAAATATATACATCATCATGATCATCATCACATAAATTTACCTGAACAGAAGCTGATTGTGCAATATAATCACTTGCAAATAAAGAGTTATAATTTAAGTCATCTAAAACAGAAATGATTCAAAAAGTTGTTGGTAACATTCATTGTTGTTTGAGGTGGACATTTATTAATTTTTAACCAAAAATTCATATTCCCCATTCCACCTGCTATATCCTCGAGCACAGGTCCACATTAAACAATAACAAAATGGAAGTACAACATGGCCCACAAAATAAAATATCCATATAAAGCTGCACTATCTGAGCTACAAATATATTACTGTCACCAAACGTAAACAATGCAACATTCATATCCATGTCTGTAAGCAAGTAGCAGTTATACATGTATTCAGAAGAATTTCCATGGCTAAATATGTGAAATGATGCATGACAACTCTTGCTTATATATAGAGGTGCATTGATATGGTAGTACTGTGAAGAGTACAAAATTAGTCCACAATGGAAAATATAGTTCCATCATTTTGATTTATTGATCAACATAATATCTTCATCAAGAGAGTATTTAAAGCAAGAAAATCTCTTATTAGAAGGTTTATTTTGATTATCAATTTTTGTGTCAAAATGTTTGTTTCTTATCTGATATGTAAATGCTTTTTCCTTTACTATTTATATACATGCACTCCCTGTTTGTGTGAATGGATTATGCCAGTTCCTGCCACACCCATTCCTAATGTATTATTAATTTTCTTTGTTATTGCAACCTTGAGCTAATTTAGAAGTAACATTGTGTGGGAAAAACACTTATATTGGGCTACATATCATATGGGTTTTTAATACAAAACATAAGCTTGTTGCCAGTTTATTCATATGCTGGGAGTGCAAATAAGCCTATTTATGATGCGAAATTGGTCTTAGGGCACCTTACGGTGCAAAAATATAATTATATTGTTAAATATTGACCAGCCCAAGGTCATGCAAATGTATAATACCGTATAATGTTTAGATATGTGATGATTTCCTGGCTAGACACGTCACAAGGAAATTTGATATTCACATTCAATTATATAATTGTGCATATAGATTAGTGAATGAGACGACCTTCTGACAGGACACAGGCCAAGGTGTCAAACATGTAATAGACTATTCTTATAATTTACATACTCCCGCCGTTGATGGGGTAAATCCACAGAATACGACAGGGAATCGGAACTCAGAACGGGGGCAAGTAGGGTAATATCATACTTGCCTTCGTTCTGAGTTCCGATTCTGCGGATTTACCCCATCAACGGCGGGAGTATGTCAATTATAAGAATGTTCTATATGATTATCAGCTCTCGTCCAATCAAGCCTCTTTTGTAACTAACTAACCAGAGCAATAAATCCCAAACCTTTCGATCAAACCCCTATGAACTTAATATTGCTCCCAATTGGTAAATATAGTCCTCCCGTATCAGTTCAGCGGAACTCACAATTTGGATACGTATCTGAATTTGGATACCCCATATCAAAATTCTGATACCTGTAATTTGGATTAAAAACAGCTGAAACGGGATATCAGCTGAAATTAATATTCAGCTTATACGCGCACCATACCGGTATGTATAAAATGTATATAGAGAGCTCGTGTGGTCTAGCGGAATAGCGCAGGACTCCGAATCGTGAGGTCGCGAGTTCGAGCCCGCTTCGGCCAACAGATAATGTTCTTGAGCAAGGCATTTAATCTCGATTGTTTCGTCGATCCAAGCGCATTGGGGAACTGTTAGGGGAATATTACAATCTAAATTCCTATAGGTCTACGTCTTAAGGTTGCGATCTAGTTGAGGTGAAATGATTGTGACGATTTCCTAATGACAGCGTAATAATGTCAAGCGCTATGGTACTTCGGAAAATCGCGCACATATAAATGCCGGATATTATCATTATTATTATTAAAAGTCAATAACATTATCACCATTTGTTATCTAAATTCTAAGAAAGTTTTGGCCAAATTATTTTGCCTTCTGTGATAAGGAGCTATCAGGGCATGTTTCGAAGCTGTCCCGCTGTAATTGCACAGATGGAAATGACATTTCCACAGATAGGCCTACATTTATCATAGATGCAAGAAAGATGTTCTACATGTACTTGCCAGCTTGCGCTATCGATTTGTTTCCTGCGCCACGACAGGCGTATCAGAATTCAGATACCCCTCCATATTCTTATTCTGATATGGGTATCACAATTTTGATACAAAATGTGCGCGGGTATCCAAATTCAGATACGTATCCGAATTGTGAGTTCCGCGAAACTGGTATTCAATGATTTGTGGGGTGCTCTGGCAAAATGAGAGGAAAGTCGCGATTTTCAAAATTGAATTTATGACATATTTTAATTCTCTGTAATCCCAGCTTTCGAGTAATATATAATATGTCATACTTTCCTTTTCCAATTTTCAGTTAGAGATCAAAATATAAGGCAGTCCACTCAAAATCTGACGGTCAAAAATTAGCGCAAATCGATTTTAAAGATCCTGATTACTATAGTGTAAGATAGCAATATGCGATTAATTACCTGTGAATAATTGCACTTCCCGGCATAATTGACTTTCAAAACTCAAAGTGTAGTTGACCACTTATGCATAGATGCGGTTTATGTGAAAAAACGAAATTTAATTTTTTTAAAGTTAATAATAATTAATGGTTAATTCATAAACTATCATATCGACTTTTTCCAATGGTAATTATTTACGCTATGTTGTTTGGAAACCATGTGTATGATATTAATAATAATTATTATTGTTACTGTGAATGTCATGTATTTTTATGTAATCTATACAACTTAATAGCTTGGTTACAATAATCGTAAGAACAGCTTACAAGCAGTGTTTAGTCTATCTAATAGGACCACGCGACGCCCTCGCTGCTTGCTTCAATCACTGCTCGTGGTTCTTTTAAACCCCGGCGGGGGTGGGGGGGGGGGCTATAAATATTTGGATCTGTACACAACCACATTCAAACTTTTTTCAGACCCACCCTAAGCAAGTTTTGGTCCATTCTCAAAATCATGCCCTAAACAAGTTTTTGCGACCTTTTTTTGTGTCCTTAAGGCTGGGGTAGACCTTCAAGTGATTGAAACCGTTTTTGTAGTGTAACTTTCAAAATAATTGCATAAACTATATAAAAGTATACATTTTTACAAGCGGAGTTTTATCCTGAACATGATGATGATATCAGTTTTGACCAAAAATGTAAATTTTGACAAAACATCCCAAAAACTGCATTTTTTGCCCCAAAGTTTCTGGAAAGCCTAAAATGTTTTGGAATTTTAAAAAAATTGTCTAGGAAGGGTTTTCTCGAAATTTTGATTTTAATCTTAGTTTTTTTGCCAAAAATCAAAAAAATCCCACCGCTTCCACCAAAATGCCAATTTTGGGCCTTTTTTTGGGGCAATTTTTCAAAAAATAAGATAAAAATCAAAAATTTGAGAAAACCTTTCCTAGACATTTGTTTCTAAATTCCAAAGAGCAAAATTTCATGAATGCAAATTTTAGTTAGGCTTTCCAGAAATGTTTGGGGCAAAAGATAACTTTCGATATGAATCGAAAGTTAACGAAAGCGAGGGGAGTTCACTCTTTAATACAAGGGTTGCGGAAAATATGGACATGGAATTTTGAAAAAGACCCTAAACGCGTTAGAAACGATTTTTAAAAACACACCCTTGTTTACGAAAATGCTTGATGTGCCCGACTGTGAAAACAAAACACCCTCTGAGTGGCCCCCGGGTTTTAAACGGACTAAACACTGCTCGTAAGCTGTTCGTACGGTTATTGTGACCAAGCTCTAAAGCTACGGTCACAATGTTCGTACGAACAAACGATTCGTACGAATTATTTAAGAATGAGGTTCGTACGACGTTCGCAGGTCGTTCGCAAGAATAAGTATATTTTTGTACAAATATCAGACAAATGTTCATTTTTATGAAATTTCTTTTCAGGGCAATGTTAATAGATGTATTTCCCCTTGATCAAAACGAGTTTTGTTTTTTAAAACACAGATTTTACACTGACCGACAGAATTTTATGTGCGATGTTGAGCAACAGTGTGATTTCCCATAGACTTTAATACACGTAATTTTATACTGACGCTGCACAACAGGACATATGGCTTGCCGTACTATATTGTGGCCACTGAGTTAGCGTGTCAAAAACTGCATAACAATGAGTCCACAGTGTTACGTTCGGAAATGGCCGGCATTTTACGCAATTCTAACTAAGCCTCCCAAATCTAACATCACCCGGGAGGAGAGGAAAGCTTTACAAGAACTGAAGAAAGAGGATTCAGTACTTATTTTACCAGCTGATAAGGGAAAAGCAACTGTGGTCATGGAAGTCTCTGAATATGAGGATAAGCTTAATGAAATGCTATCAGATGAGAAAGTATATGAGCAGCTCCTATCTGATCCTACCTCACGTTACAAAAGAAATCTAGTGACTATTCTTAGCAGACTGAAAAAAAGTGAAAATAAAATCAATAAATCACAGTATGATCTCCTGTATCCTACTGCGGAATATATCCCCAGAATCTGCGGCACGCAAAAAATACACAAACCAGGGAATAAAGTCCGTCCAATAGTGGACTACACAGGTACTATTGGTTACCAGACATCCAGGCATCCAGAGCCCTAGCTGACATTTTGTCGCCGTTAGTCGGTACCACGGAGCATCTGTTCTATACTCCAAACATTTATCTTAAAGTCTAGCGGAGGTCATCATAGAGGAAGGGGAAAAAATCAATTCCCATGACATGGTGTCTTTATTCACCAATACACCTGTCGACAAGTCATTATCTGTCATAAAAACCAGACTTGAAAATGATCCAAGTTTACAAGACCGTACTTTGCTTTTGGCAGATGACATCATTGAGTTGCTTAAATTTGTTCTCACCACCACATATTTCCTTTTTAGAGGGAAGATATATAAGCAACGTTTCTGAGCGGCCATGGGTTCACCGGTATCGCCAGTAGTTGCCAATCTAAACATGGAATTTTTAGAACAACGGGCCATCGCCACCGCCCCCATAAATTGCAATGCAAACCTAGGCTCTTGACAAGCTCATTGTGCGGAAACCGGGTGGATCGGTCAAATAACTTATTTATCGTAAAGCCACACACACCGACCAATATCTCAATTTTTCATCATCTCATCACCCCATTCACCACAAGCTTGGAGTCATCCAGACTTTGTTAGACAGAAACGACAGAGTTGTCACTGAGCCTGCTGACAGAATTATAGAGGAAGATAAGATCAAAGTAGCCCTAAAACGGTGCGGCTATCCAGACTGGACCTTCAGTCAAGTGAAACGGAAAAATTTAAAATAAACAGGAGTCAGAAGCTGTATCATCGCATTTCTGATGAAGTATACTAACCGAGTAAATGAAACTGTCAAACGTAAGTCAATCTACTGGTTTTGAAGAATGAATCTTATTAACTTGAATAACAACAAATTCACTTACATTATAAAGGAAAAACTCCAAATTTTCATACCCACGTTCCCAATGTGCATTTGCTTTCTCCTTGTTCAAATAATAAGGGTTCAAAGTCAGCTTTATTGGCAGGTCACGTTAATGAAAAAAATCTCGCAACCAAGATTTTGTAATATCGATCGCGAGATCTGGAAAACACATTGCTCATTATAAGCTCATTTGCATAGGACCACAGAACAGTAGAGAACACACTGCCCCGGCAGTTGGCTATTTGAAATTCAAGCCAAATAAATTCTTTAGAATGTTATGCAAATACACCATACGTTTAATTGTTATTGTGATGAATAGTAGCCTATTGTCTGTCAATGATATTAATACGATGAGGATAAGCATCAACATCATTAAATATTAAAAACCATGCTGATTGTAGACTTAATCATGATTTTAGTGAACATTAAATGTATCCCCGGCGTGGACAAAATGGAATTCTGCGTTTATTGCGCAAATGCCAATAACATCGCAATGCAAGCTAAATTTATGTTTGACAAGCAATTTTCACCATACACGGACTCGAACTATTTTGATTTAATATACGTGTAACCTCAATAGACCATACTCCCGCCGTTGATGGGGTAAATCCACAGAATCGGACGGAGAATCGGAACTCAGCACGAGGTCAAGTATATGACAACACCCTATATACATGATATACTTGGCCTCCTTCTGAGTTCCGATTCCTCGTCCGATTCTGTGGATTTACCCCCATCAACGGAGAAAGTATGTCAATTATTATAAGAATGGTCTATAAAGCCCTTTTTTGGTCCACCCTGTATTGTACTTATATGTGTTTGTTCACTTCGAGCCAGTCGTATAATTCATATTTCATTTTGCGCTAAAGGTAAAATATATGAAAAGGTCACATTTTGTCAAAAATGTTTTTGACAGATTCACAATTGCTGTGCTTGCTTCAAAACGCCTAGGGGGGGGGGGGTATTTAGTACAAAAGCGGTTATGGGAACGTTCCACCAATTCGGGTAGCAAATTCAAGTTCTCTGCTATTTCAATCGGTCCTTTTTCTTCGCAAAATGTGGTATTATGATGGGTTCATTTTTCAAACATTTCTTCGCAAAACTTAAGATAACTTTGCCACAATATTGCAAATTTGGGCAGAAAAAATGTGGTTTTTGATTAAATTTTACTCAAAAATCGGGAGATTTGTAAATTGGTATTGTGATCGGTGGCTTTTTAATTTTCCCAGAGGCACGTCCCTATCCAAACTAAATTTGAGTACCCCCGGGGTATTAATCTTTGAACAAGTTTATATCAGTTTCACCTTTTACCATACCTACTTCATGGCAACCTTTGACGAGATGCTGTGTGACGTGATGCTGTGGGACGTTCAATGAGGTATCATTTTAATTTTTATAACATTGTTTTATATACAGGGTGTCCACGAATGATTTATACCCGGCTATCGGATTGTATTGTGGAGCAGTGTGTAAGGTTTTGGTCAAATCTTATTATTTTCAAAGTAAAACACGTCTTTAAGTTTCTGAAGAACTTTGAATTTTTCAAATCGGATGTTCTTGTGGAAAGTTATAGAGTATTTTCCAAACAGTGTATATTTTGAGAATTGTAAATCAGATAAATTGTTGAACTTGCACATTTAATTAAAACTGACTACACTGAAACCCTCTTTAACTTTTCTTAGGTTAAAATGTAAAATTTAATTTAGGTTTTATTGATTAATTGTGATGGATGTAAAGGGTGTCCTTGAGAAAGAAATAACGATTTTGGTTACGCTTGAACAGCTTTTCAATGACCAGTACAAATAATGTAAGATGTCACGTGCCATAGGAAAACCCACCAAGAAACTTTCCATTTGACATTGCTAATAACAAACGAAGTTATTCATTGGATTGGTAGTATGGGTAACTCAATATTAAGACCAGTATTTTGTCGACGGGAACCTCAAAGCGGGAAAGTATGTTGACATAATAAACAGAAATGTGGTTCCTCAACTTGCCCGCCATTATGGTGTCCTACTCCATATCTGATTAAGACTATCTCGCTATTATTTAGAAGAACGTCTACAAAGTAATGCTTTTTGTATATAGATCGTAGAAAAATACAAAAGCACAGAAAAAACATTTGAATTTGGTCAAGTTGTATTCATTAAACTTTACAAAAACATTGTTAAGTTGCATATTACAAGTATTTATTGTATCTGCATCATTATTTGTACAGATGCATTAATTTTCAATTACGTCATCGCACAAATCAATGAAGCATGACATTTTAGATGAAATATATGGAAAATGTAGACAAGCTTTTAGTTTTATTGAGAAGTTATGATTTTATATTTTTTCTATTTTTTGGAAACCGGGTATAAATCATTCGTGGACATCCTGTATATTGCACCAATAGTTTATGGAACTTTCTCCTGAAGCTGATGATATAATCATCTAAATATTGTTTTTTCTGAACCTGGGAAGCGTCGTTTATTCAAATCAAGGACTTACCTATACATGAACCCATACTGTTCTTTGCTGCTAGATCTACCCAAACGTTCACTAACAGTCAGAGCATAATATTCGTTTTTAGAATTCCTATAGAAATATAAATAATTTGTATAAAATATTAAACGTTTTGTTTTACAGATGCCTGCACGATGCATCGGTAATGTTTCAATGTTCCCATATCCATTGCTGTGATCTTCAAATACTAGGGAAAGCACAAGCGATGTAATCGTAAAAGTTGAGGATGAATCCCACTTTGATTTTTACATCGGGACATTTACATTTCGGGAGATCGAACTCGGTGCTTCTCAACCATCGAAACTTCGGCGATGTTTTCGACTTTTCTTGAAAAACATCGCGCTCGGGCGTCATCACAGAAAACATCATTATAGCATTTTTTGCAATTTCTATGATTCTCTTAATCCATCTAAGTCTACATCAAAAGTCAATACGGTCACAGATACCCCATAGCCGAGTTCATCGCTGATCATTTTGCAGAACTTTTGAAATACCCTTGCAATGTCTCACTAAACACCAATGTATCACAGAATCAATCAATCAATCAATCAGTCAAAGTTTACTCACAATTTCATACATTAAAATATAATAAAAACACATAAATCGAGACAATGATATTGTGGGAATGGTCAAAAGGTCAAAAAGGCCCGGAGGGACCATCCCCTACAAGACAATGTTTCAATCACACAAAATAAAAGCAAAACGGGACAAACACACATACAAAAGCCAAACAAAGCACAGGGTTGGGCATGCAAAAAGCCAACAAACTCGGGTCCCCACAAACTCAATCATTCGTAATGTTTGAAAAGTAATAAATATTTCTTGCGACAGAGCAAAGACGATGGCGAAGTATCAACGAATTTTTTCCCGAACCATTTCTCCAATTTACATTGGTGAACCGTTTGCAAACCTCTCGCGATGCTACTCAAATAAATCGATAATACACTCACTGATCACACATAAAAAAACCCATCATAGTGTTTGAATCTTTGAGAATGGGTGGAAGATAACGATAAATTCTAGGTGGAAAATAACGATAAATCCTAACAATGCTAATTTGTCATTCGTAAAATACAGTCTCTACCTCATTAGATCTTTAAATATCTTCTGAACACATTCTTGAAATTCTGATTCATTAAGTTTTCTTTTTAGGACGTTTGATACCAATATCTCAAAAGTTGATCTATACATATTGATCTTTTAAGTTGGTTTGAGGATATTTCTGCATAGAAACTAATAGTAATGGTTAATTTAATCCTGAGTTGCAAATTGCGTCAAGTCCTCATGGAAACCAAAATGGTTTTATATTTTTGTCAAGCTGGCTAATAAAGTTTCGAGTAATATTACCCAAAACAGATGATAACAAGAAAATATGTTTTTTAAATTGCAACCAAACACGTTGTTTTGGTTTCATACTGGTTAAATTGGTCAATAAGTCTTGTGTAATAATACCCAAATTAATGAAGTGTAGCAGAGAAACATGTTTTTATCGAACTACATATTGTGGACTTAAACACGTTCATCATGTTTAGCAAATAAACTGTTAAACATTCATACTCACATTCCAGCATTGACGTCATCAAGCAACTCTTTAATAGCTGTTCCTGAACTGTCTCGAATTTCCTGTATCAAGACAATGTCATATCGGTGTAGAATCTGTAGCAAGTAACGAAAAGTGGTCATAGAAATCAAATTTATACCAATAATGTCAGCACTGAATAATGTAAGGATGGGAAGGTAAGCTTATCACTGACACAAAGAGGATAGGAGAATTTCGTACACAAATATGACAAATGTCACTGCCCATCCCAAAACACCCGTAAATATTAATGCACCTCTTGTCATTTTCACTTTTTTTAATATTTGCAAAGACCACGTAATAAGGATTAAAATGACACCTCAATGAATTTCACTTGATTTCCAGAAGTCAAGTTATGGTCCGTCAAAGATTGTCATGGAGTAAAATGCATAACTTAGATGAACGCGTTTGAAGATCCGCAAGTCCTATATTTTCTGTTGATTGTCTTCAAAATTAAAAGATATATTTGTTACTTCCAATCATTTTCTTGAAAAGAAACCTTGCTGGTGTTTTGACGTATTAAGCACAAGGATTGTGAATCCGTCAAAAATAAAATTCGGCAAATTACGACTTTGACATGTATTTTCACCTGAGCGCTAAATGAAGTTTGTTGTATTTATGACTCGTTTGAGATGGACGGTCATAAATAATTGGTTTGCTTAGTTGTAGGTTTTAACCTGTATATATAATAAGGCAGTGTACATGGGTGAGGACATTATGATATTTTTCCAAACTCACTTGGTCTAATTGCTGCCACATGCTATAACTGCATGGATTATAAACTTGGTATACTACTTCTTTCTTTGAAAAGTTGTTATGCTACTTTTTTTTGTGAGTTAATTTCAAATATGTAACCATTTATTTATTTGGCAAACATTATATTGTTTTTCAAATATTTGTACAATAAATTGTTTGTATCACTCTACGTCGCTTCTTGATTGCGAACGTTATAGCGTGCCGATGATGTTTTTGTTGAATTTTACGCCTAATCGCTAAACTATTTAATGGCTGATTTTTGTACGAGGTATGAACCCAGCCCTTATCTTGAGAGGAAGTCGCCA
>JXSR01S009749.1:48895-66898 GCA_000969725.1 Ophiothrix spiculata
TCAAATTTATACCAATAATGTCAGCACTGAATAATGTAAGGATGGGAAGGTAAGCTTATCACTGACACAAAGAGGATAGGAGAATTTCGTACACAAATATGACAAATGTCACTGCCCATCCCAAAACACCCGTAAATATTAATGCACCTCTTGTCATTTTCACTTTTTTTAATATTTGCAAAGACCACGTAATAAGGATTAAAATGACACCTCAATGAATTTCACTTGATTTCCAGAAGTCAAGTTATGGTCCGTCAAAGATTGTCATGGAGTAAAATGCATAACTTAGATGAACGCGTTTGAAGATCCGCAAGTCCTATATTTTCTGTTGATTGTCTTCAAAATTAAAAGATATATTTGTTACTTCCAATCATTTTCTTGAAAAGAAACCTTGCTGGTGTTTTGACGTATTAAGCACAAGGATTGTGAATCCGTCAAAAATAAAATTCGGCAAATTACGACTTTGACATGTATTTTCACCTGAGCGCTAAATGAAGTTTGTTGTATTTATGACTCGTTTGAGATGGACGGTCATAAATAATTGGTTTGCTTAGTTGTAGGTTTTAACCTGTATATATAATAAGGCAGTGTACATGGGTGAGGACATTATGATATTTTTCCAAACTCACTTGGTCTAATTGCTGCCACATGCTATAACTGCATGGATTATAAACTTGGTATACTACTTCTTTCTTTGAAAAGTTGTTATGCTACTTTTTTTTGTGAGTTAATTTCAAATATGTAACCATTTATTTATTTGGCAAACATTATATTGTTTTTCAAATATTTGTACAATAAATTGTTTGTATCACTCTACGTCGCTTCTTGATTGCGAACGTTATAGCGTGCCGATGATGTTTTTGTTGAATTTTACGCCTAATCGCTAAACTATTTAATGGCTGATTTTTGTACGAGGTATGAACCCAGCCCTTATCTTGAGAGGAAGTCGCCACTTTTATTTGTAGGCCTAACATTTACTTACTCATACATAATAATATTTGATATTTTTATGATAATATTAATAATGCATTGTGTACTGTTTGATCTTAGACCATCAGTCAGGAAGTCAATCGGATCTACCTATCCTGAGGTAGAAACACATGATCATTTTCGTTGAATGGCAATGTGTTTGTCTAGACGGGAAGTAGTCTAGATGGGAAATGCATTGAGATACTCTTCATTGCTCTTGGTTCACGATTTTTTTCAAGTATTATGGTAAATTCACGTTAGGTTCGCGTCCTTTGACTCATTTAAGCGGAAGTACTTTATACTTCTAGAGTCCCTTGTTCTAGAGTCCCCAATGCTGCTTTTATACTCGTGTAGTTTTGTAGTTTTGTCGCTGCGTGACGTATATTTTTTGTTGTCGTAGCGGCAAAGCTACATGTCGCTGAGATAATCGATATCGGCAAAATTTTGTCGCACGACAAGATTTTTTGAGTTGAAATGAATTCAACTTTCAGAGCGACATGAAGCGGCAAATCTGCAAAGCGACAAAACTGCAAATCAAAAGCATTATACTAACTGACTTGAGTTCTCTCCATATTTGAAGCGCACGGCAAACGGGAAAAAGACATACACACCTTAACAAGAGTTTCCACAACGCCATCTTTTTTAATTTTGGCCCGACCAAATACTTGAATATTAAAAGATCCAACCCGAAGTGGTGATTTGACTATTTCAGCTAAGCTTTCTCCGTTGACTCTGCCATGATTGCTGATAATGACTGCTATTACGAAGCAGCAGCTAAGTTGCAATGCAGATTGAAAATTCATTGTAAACCAGTCTGTGCCTTTTCATAAAACAAAAAGAAACAGACAAAACCCTGATAATTTCAACTTTAAAAGCACAATCACAGGTGTCTGTCACTCCTGTTAGGGCACATGGAATGGGAGGGGTGATGGTTATCCATAGAAAATACACCCGTCTTTATCCAAAGTTCCAAACCCTTGAAAACAAGGTCACTTTTCATTCAATTGGAATATTTAGTGGTGGTGCTCAATAATGCTCAGGAAAAAAGTGAATTGAAATACACCCTTATAGCGGAAAATCAGATTTTAGAGAAGTGAACAGTATATATAATAGTTACAATTTACAAAATGTTTTGCACAAGTTGCATAATAATTGGTAAGAGAAGAGTACATTGTTGTCATAATACACATTTCTGCGGGTGAAAAAGGTAGCCAATTTGACCATACTAGAATTTGTATGCTTTTGATGTGTTCCAAGCACTATCATGATTATTTCAAGTTAGCATTAAAGATGTGTGTATCTAAGTTGTTATCTTGAAAGGCTATGATGATATCAGTTCGGCGGGACTCACAATTCGGATACGTATCTGAATTTAGATACTCCGTATCAAAATTCTGATATAAGTATCCGAATTTTGAATTAAAAACAGCTGAAACGGGATATCAGCTGAAATTAATATTCAGCTTAGCCGCGCACCATACCGGTAGGTATAAAAATCAATAACATTATCACCATTTGTTATCTAAATTCTTACAAAGTTTTGGCTAAATTAATTTGCCTTCTGTGAAAAGGAGCTATCAGGACATGTTTCGAAGCTGTGCCGCTAGAATTACACAGATGGAAATGACATTTCCACAGATGCATTTATCATAAATGCAAGAAAGATGTTCTACAATGTACTTGCCAGCTTGCGCTATCGATTTGTTTCCTGCGTCACGACAGGCGTATCAGAATTCGGATACCCCTCCATATCCTAATTCTGCCACGGGTATCACAATTTGGATATAAAATGTACGTGGGTATCCAAATTCAGATACGTACCCAAATTGTGAGTTCCGCCGAACTGATATAATGTAAAAATGGGTAAATGCATTGCCCAGACCGGGAGGAAAATAAAATACTGAGAATTTTTTGTTCTTTAAAAGAACAACACTGCCGGGTTTTCATGTTTTGGAAAAAGGGTATATGATATGTTCAAGTTAAGGTCAAACGGGAAAATAACCAACAAATACAAACTGTGGTTCAACACAACAATGACCATGACCTGTTGAAGCGATTGTTAGCGATAATATTAAACACAGTGATTAAACATACATTGTTGTTGTATTTGATTTTGAAATATATTTTCAGGTTCTATTGACAATTATAACAAACACGATTGCTTAATGAGCTTAATAGAACGTAATCAAGCATTTTCAACTGTACAGTTTACACTAACTTGTGAAAGATGCCATGACTGGGAAATGCACATTGACAATTCATTTATACATTACACTATATAATTACATCAAAAATTGTACTTTAACAATACCGACAATTAAAAAAAATCTTTATAAGGAAAGGGAAAAATACCCCAGTGAGCTAGATTTGAATAAATCACTTTCACCCGAAGAGTGTAAAAATATGATACCCGAAATTGTATCATGAAAATATTGATAAAAATAGATTTTTTTAATAAGTTCCATAAACTCCATTTTGAGCCTTGATGATACATTCCTCCATGCGGGTGATACCACCACCCGTCACCTAGTTACGTTTGTTGCCGGTGAGTATGTTTTTTTTGGTTGTCCAGAATAAACTGATTCCATTTTTAACCATGTAAACTTTTAAAGTACATAACATTATGATAAAACATACCTTTCAGTGTGTAGTCTTCGCAATGAGTACTCTCTAGATAAATAAATAGAGATATCTTTAATTTGTCCATTTATATAGCATTACACATGACTTACCTCATTAAACACGCTAAATAGTGCGTGGTACCTGTATTTAATTAATATCATTGGAAACTGTTTGGATAGTACTGGCATGTATGTCGTGTCTATTTTTGGTATAAATGTCAGTGACGTGCTGGTAGGTGGGAGTGGTTCCCGGGGCCACTCTTGGTGGCAATTGGTCATGCTCATCATAAAAATGGCGTAAAAGGGTTAAGTCAAGCCCTGGTTCTTCGAACGATGGGGGGGGGGGGGGTGCATCAACCCCCTACCGTATTTTTTCTGCCGCTAAAAACTCCGCTTGGTGTATAAAGTTCATCCTTTGCGCTTAATTCTAGGGGGGGGGGGGCCGTACAGTGTCCGTTCAAAGTCGTAGGTCATGGGGGTTGGTGTAACTCTGTGATTTTAAAAATGTACATTTTAGTCGTTTATATAGCAGATGTCCATTTCAAACTTAGTTTTAAAGTAAAACTAGTAATTTTCTACAAGATTTAGCAAAACCCGCATGAAAACCGCATTGGAAAATTTTGATTTTTGCCTATAATTCCCGTACAAATGTCGATTTTTCACATTAAGGTAATTGTGACGTCATACATTTACAGATTACCTTGAATTTGGTATCAATGGAAAGAGGGAACTGATACCCATCCATTGATACCACATACGGGGGTCAGGGGAACTCGCTATTAAAAATTGAGGGGGGTTGCAACAACCCCCCTTCCGTATATTATGCTTGTGAAAATCTCTCCGTATAACAAGAGTTAATTTTGAACCACCAGTGGCGACGACTTTTTTGTTAAAAGGGGTAGTTTCCGCTATAATTTTCAACAGCCCGTACAACAGTCGTACACTTTTTGATACCTAATGCGTAAGAAAAAAGTTATCAAAATATTTAAGCCATTACGCCATTTGAAGAGCGATTTACATCATCTTAGGCCAAATAAAAAAACAAGTTTGTTTCTGGTAACACGCGCGCGTTTCTGTTTAGTTACATATTTCCCGCATGTTTTTTTGATTTCGCATCAAAAAAAAATAATTTAAAAAAACCCACCAAATTCTGAAAAAAGCTTACTGGAGACTTGCGTAAAAACAAACGAACACCAATTCAGGTACTCTCAGCCTATCAATTAGTCGGCAATTAATTGTTCATATGTCTGGAGATACAGGAAAATACTCATATTTAGGTAAGATTACATGGATACTCAATACCTATTACAATAACAAAGGCTACAGTTATATATAAAGCCTTTATGGATATTAATGATATTAATAAATAATATAAAAAACCAAGAGCATTGTTTTAATGTGTTTTTCTTCCTGGGAATCTGGCATTTTTTGTAAAAAAAAAAAGAAAAAAAGGAAAACCGCATATCGCATTACATTTTCAAAAGGTAAAAAATAAAAAATAAAAAGCCGCATACCGCATTTACTTTTTCAAGCATGTTACCAGAAACAAACTTGTTTTGTTTTTTTGGCCTTACGCGATTTACATAATCTTGCGTAATTTGTTGTAAACAATAACGCCATTAGAATCCACCTATGAGGAAATAACGGCGACATTTTTCTTTTTTTTTTAAAGTTCTGAATAAACTATTGAACAAATTGTCTTTATTATTACTTTTAGCATAACTTACTTATATATACGTAATATAACAATTATTCATGTATTGTACTAACAGCTAGCAAATAATTATGACAGATTCATGAAAAGAGTGGACAAATGGCACAACTTAGCAAAATTTTTACACAGGCTCGTACTAGTCGTAGCACAGATTCAGACGGCTTGGTTGAAATCCATCTCAGAAACCAATTTATCATAACCAAGTTTTTTTCATTTATACAGTATTTTCTAACAGTATAAGTAAAGTGAAGACATACACTAAATTCATCCAAAACGCACACAAGACAACGGATGACTAGATGACTGCTGGGCAGATATCCTAGATATTAATTAGGTTTTGCCCTGTGAACATTTGGACCTTAATAAGGTGTTTACTTAAACTCATATATAGTAATTCTGATACGGGTGCGCAAGTCTTTTATTCCTCTTGTGTTATGTCAAAATTTGTTTTTTTTATTCAAGGAAAATTACAGGAAAGGCCGTTTTTGACATGCGTATGAATATTCGTGAGTTCGGATGCCCTAGTTTAAAAAGCCTGTAAACTCGCCAAAGTAGCATAGAATCTCAGATAAAACTTGCACTTAGAAGCATAAATGTTATGAAAACATTTTGAAATTTAAAAAAAAAATGAAAATTTGGAAATATAAGTGTCTTTTCGTGTGATTTTGCAAGTGTTTATTTTCCTTGAGTGAGGTCAAATTAGTTCTTTGAGTTTAACCTTTAATCTACGGTTCTGGGCTTAATATATTTTAGCCACTTGGTTAAAAAAGAGCAACAATAATTCTTTATCAGATTTACTAAAAAAATGCACACCTCGCGTAAAAGATTGCAACACTTGGTCCAAAGAGGTCAGGCTGAGGTCAAAGAAAACATTAAATTTCTACGCAAAACATCATATAACCCCGGAAGTGACCAATTAAGTGGCACTTGTCTATTATTACGTATATATAGTTAAAACACCCTTTTCAAGTAAGCGTTGTCTATTATTACGTATATATAGTTAAAACACCCTTTTCAAGTAAGCGTGATCGGATTACCTAGTGGTTACGCTACTCGCTTTTGGTGCGAGAGGTCCCAGTTTCGAATCCCGTCGGCGCCTTCTTTTTCTTTACCCTGCCGATGACTTCGGCAGGGTTTTGTTTATGACAGATTTCTTTCTTCTTCTGGCAACACTTAAAAAGCCTGTATCTTTGACATACAGCAACCGATTTTTTCTCTTTTTATCATTTGAAAACAAAGTATTATTTTTTTCCATTGTATTAGATTAATATTCATTTAATAAACTACTTTTACAAAAGAATTTCATTCGATAAACATGATAAAATCATTTTCATATACCCGTAAATAATATGAACAGTGGATGCACAGTCAAGCCATAGACGGAGACCGTCTATAATGGTCAAGCCTGCACGCACATGCATGGTATGGTAAATGACGTCAGATTTGCCTAGATATAGCCCCAGACCTCTGAAAGGTTTAATTTGTCGTTTACGGTGTCCGCTGTATTATCAGGATAATGTGATGACTGACGTCTTGCCCTTTTCATACGTCTACTTGTACTGAATTGTCCCTTCTTTTATTACTTGATTTTAAAAGTCTTACTGGAAAGACATATTTTTCAAATTTCATGAATGTGAGTACTGATACTTGCAGTTTATATTAGTTAATTGACATAACAATTGGTAAAACAAGCTGCGCGTAAGTAGATGTGACCTCGTGATTTTAAAAGCTGAAAATGTGTAATTTTGTTTTAAATGTAATAAAATGAAGATTTTTTTATTCCTTACAGTCAAACAAAGCAAAGACATGTTTTATTGAAAAAACTCTAAATATTTTCATCCATATCTTCATTTTTTATTTGCATTAATCCTAGTAATTATGGTTACATTTCGCTAGTCCCACAATGCGCTAGTCCGACAATGCGCTAGTCCGACAATGCACTAGTCCGAAAATGAAATACACGGCGCTAGTCCGACAATGCACTAATCCGACACTGCGCTAGTCCGAAAATGAATTACACGGCGCTAGTCCGAATCTGAAAAACACTGTGCTAGTCCGACATTTATGTCGGACTAGCGCACTGGATTTTAGATTCGGACTAGCGCACTGGATTTTAGTTTGAAATTAACACACGGCGCTAGTCCGAATTTGAAAACCACTGGCGCAGTGAACTTCATTTTCGGAAGAGCGCAGTGTATTTTATTTTCGGACAAGCGCACCGTTTATATAAGAAGTGAAAAGCACTGCGCTAGTCCGACAAAATAAATTCGGGCTAGCGCAGTGTATTTCATTTTCGGACAAGCGCAGTGTATTTTCGGACTAGCGCAGTGGTTTTCATTTTCGGACTAGCGCACCTCTAAGGTATTGTAAAGTCGTGTAGTCGGACTAGCGCATTGTCGGACTTGCGCATTGTCGGACTAGTGGGTGCACCCCGTAATTATAGAGGTTCGAAGTCCGAACTATCCGACAGATCACGTCAAGAAAAAAAATATCGCGACCAACTTTTTAAATATTGATCGCCAGATCGAATAATTAAATTGCTCATTAAAAGCTCATTTGCATTGGATGTAAGTACTGGCTGCATAATAAGATATGTTAAAGGTGTAGGTTCCTATTTTAACATGTGTATAATCTACTTTTAATTGATTGACTTTGACCTCTTAAATGCATTTTCCGAGGTTTCACGCTCAGATCCTTTTTGTTTGCTCATCAGACACAACCCTTAGTCATGGGACATTTTTCACCTGTCCAAACATTAAAAACGGATTAACTGAGGTCACTGACAAATTGTGTATTAGCCAATCACAGACAACAATTTGTATTACTCATGACATGTGTTGGTGTAGGCCTTATTAGACAAAATCCTCAGCGGATTTTGGTGAACTAAATTTTGGAATTGTCTATTATAAATGTGCTTAGGCGGAAATGAGAAAAGGTGGCATTGAATTCAGTAGAAATATGACAAAAGACTTGCCAAAGTGTTCAATTTATTCGTACAGGAGAATGCTTGCACCTAGCGATTTGGTTCTTTTTTTCCGCCTTGCAGATCGACGGCACGTTTTGATATATCCAACTTTACAAATACAAAGATTTGTCATTGCTCCAATTAAAGCACATAAAAACCCAAATGTCATAATATAAAAAATCCTGGGAAGGCGGGACTTTAACTGATCGATATTTGACATCACAACGACGTGTTTCGTGTTCTTTCAACTAATTATCTCAAGCAATATCATTGAATAAGGACAAATGAAGCCAATATGAACGTGGAGCACTACAAATTTGTACGATTAAAGTCCCGGTTATTTGCGCTGGTTATTGGAGTTTGTAAGACTTGTGCAGAGGCAAAACAAAGTATGCAACCCTGGGCAGGGCTTCAAAATCCGCGGTAACGCGGCCGCGCCGCTCCCAGAAAAAAGTTCGAAGTTCCCGGAAAAAATCGGTAAATTTAAAAATAATAATAACATAACGTCAAATAATCATAAAAATTAAAAGAATTTCTGACGACAGATTATTTTTTCTGACAATATTGAATGGTGGCAATGAAATAAATGAGCCAAATTTTGGGATGAATATCAAATTACTGTAACAAACCAGCGGGTTTTTAGAGCAATTCGTGCATTTTTTCATAAATCTTGCCGAACATTCTCATTAGCACCTGTAAAATTCCCAGAAAGGTTGAATTTAGGCTGTTATGAAAATACATAAGAAATGGAAAATATGTATACCAAATAACTTTACACATTTTTACACAAGGAGGTGTGGCGAACCCCTAACCGGAAATATAGCAAATTATGGAGTCTGGTCCAAACGCTTCGAAAGAGAGATTGACACTCCGACCTGTGAAATACATGCCGTTCCCTTTATCTTTAGGGGAAGGTGGGGTGAGTTGGCCCTCGGGGCGAGTTGGCCCACCACGAGTTTCTGCTCACGTGACCTAGGGAGAATTATGTTACTGGTGATTTTGGTCATAAAATTTACAAAACCCAGCTCATCTCTTTGTGTGAGTTATCAGTAAAACGAGTTTTTGAGTTACCTATAAGTAAACTTTTTTAGCAAACGTAATTTTGTACTAGTGTCAAGATATTACTTCGCTGGTCCAAGTTATTATTATTGATTACGAGCTATGGTACATGGTACATGACCAACATGTAATGGGATCAAATCCACTTTATCCTTTGTTTTGTTGGTATACCACGAGGTTAAGTCAAAACTGGGACTACGGGGCGAGTTGGCCCCCACCACATGGGGCAAGTTGGCCCTATGGCGAATTTGCACAAGATGGTATGATAACCTACTCAGACTCTAGCACAATAACATTTATGACGTTTTAACACGATTTTAATTATAAAAAAGTGAATAGATGCGTATAACAAGACGCAAGGAGTCTTAAATGAAACTGGTGGGCCTATATTGCATATATTGCATGCAGATAACACTGTAGGTCACAACGTATCTTTTTTAAAAGATCGATATTGTATTAATTTATTATGGCATTTCATCTCAAAAGGACATTTTTGTATGCAGAACATTCCCGTGCTTCACTTAAAAAACATAATGTATGAAATGTGTCACGGTAAAATGAGTACGACTCTTTTTTTGTAAATGGGGCCAACTCACCCGCTGGGTGGGCCAACTCACCCCGCATAGCGGGGTGAGTTGGCCCTTTTGGACGCCTTTTTTTAATTTAATTATCTACATAAAACATAGCTTGGGTACATATCTATCTATTGTTAACAGGAAAATCTTCTAGACCTTAACCTCTCCAATACAGGGGCGTTCAAACAAAAGGGGGTCCAACTCACCCCACCCTCCCCTACCTTGCGCCAATTCGATCAAGACCAATTTGGACAACATTGTAAAGGTGCTTGTGTCAAATTCGTGACCCGATGCTGAAAATAGGCAAAATAAAAAATACTATATGTGTCTGACACATTTTGAGAAACCTAGCTTTTGCGTCAATTTTTAAGGCTCCTGCCCTAATAGTGCACCATACGGCATGTGTACGGCCATAGCAGGAACACTGTGGTTCCAAAACAATCAAACAATGTAGATACATCTATTGAACATTCCATTTGACTTCAATCTTTTGCTATCGGGCTTCATACTATGCTACCCTCAGTTATAAAAGAGGTTTCATCGTCTGCTCATTTAAAAGGAAGCAACTTAACATAATCTAATATGAACATACTGCCTTTTACTATGTGGCGCAGACATGGTCCCGTGATTGGTGAAACTGTCATGGAAAATTCATTTTGAATTTGAGCTAAATGAATTATATAAAAATGTAGATGGGTTAAATTCGTTTAAAAATGTTAACATTAATACAAACAAACGATTTCTTTTAAGCTCGGTTTTAACATCTATCCTGTTTTCCCCCAAGTGATACAAGTTGTTTTTTACTTGACATTACCATTTTCATTAAGGCGCTTAGTTGTTGAAACGCAAAGATCAGTTTGTTTTAATTTTGAATAGTCATATTGTCGCTGAAAATATACAAAACACTTGATCTTTTGCTAATGGCTGTCACTCATGCATTCATGTGTTTAATGCAGTGTGTTATGAAGTGAAAATTAAACAGAGAATATCGGGTATAACCTTGTTTTACGTCTCTATCTTCAAACATGTTTGTAAAAATTAATGTATTTAGTCTGGTTAAAGGGACAGGTTTGTTCACGTGATTGATGAAACTTTCACAGAAAATTCAATTTGAATCAAATTTGATAAAAATGTGGATTAGTGGATTAAATTTGTTTAAGGGCCCATCTCAAGTCATTAATAGACTACATTTGCAATTTAAACATAAGATAATTGAAAGCTTAAGAATATACTTAAAGATCAAAGATTTTAAATGACCAAGGCCAAATTCACCTTACGGGTTCTTAAATGAAATACAATAAATACACTGATATATTTTATAATCTGAAAACTTTCTTTAAACTTTAATATTTGTTTTTGGTTTAACTTACAAACTTGCTTGTTGTCTTAAAATATTACTTTTAAATAACTTACAGATACCGCTTCAAGAACCGCGCGATCCTAGGATATTATATTCCACGCTATAGTCCGTTATTAATCCACGGCACAAAGTCATATATCATAAGTCCCGAAATCCACTTGGAAAAATAGTTCCACAATGTTCCTGACGACCTCCAACGGCGCTGCAACAATCAAAACGAAGCTCTGCTTGGCTTTACAAAATATTTCACAAGCTGGATCCAATTCACATAAAATTATCCACTCTGATAATGCTCCACTGTCTCTTTAACACAAATATCTCCAACTCAAACAAGGTATCGCCAGTCTCCATTCAAAATATCTCTAAACGCCAATCTCCATTCGTCTGTATAATAACTTGCATCCAACAAAATGTAGCTTTTCCAAACCAGCACCGACACCGTCAATTTCACTTCTAAAGTTTAAGCTGTCGATCTAACATCGATCAAGTCCATTTGACCTCTGCACCAAGATACTTTTCTTGGGCTCATTAATTATTACATTTGCATACAATTCTCCCACGATGTCATTACTACATTTAAAATAGTAAATTGTACAGTTTTCAATGTGAGGGATTTTCCCAGCATAATTACATATTCAAGTAAACAAGTCTATTTCTGTAAACATTGGGGAAATTCCCAATCACCTGATAGGTTCATGCAATCAATTGCCTAATTATTACGCAAAAGGGGAATTCGCCATAAAATTGCAAAATATGAATCTTTCAGAAAAAATTTCTTTCTGTAGCAATCAAAGATCTCAATAATTAAGTTTTACTAATTAGATAATTAGTTAATCAACAAAAACAAATAATTCAGGTTCACATAACATACTAAACTTCAAATTGCTTATTATTCCCAGAAATTGGACATTTCGGTTTTTTTTATGACTGATTCAGTAAAAAGAGTTTGCTCTTTCCTATAATAAGGGTGATTTTAAACAAAATTTATCATTAAAATGTAGTGCGAAATGTTAATATCAATATGATACCAAAACATTCAAATGGATGTCACAATGGCACAATTTGAAAAGTGTATATTTTCACTAATTTGTTATATGCATTTCCCGTGAATTCTATTATTTCCTCACCCTGCTATATTTAACATTTTATTAAATAAATCAATAAATAGATAACAAAATGAGTTATTTTATAAAACACGAGGAAATAGGTTTGATAGTTAGTAATACACATTGGTTCACTGAAATATTTCAATCAAATAGTTTGAGTTTGGTAAAAAGCGCTCTCAACTTCAAATGCAATTTAACCGAAAAAAAATCAAAAAAATACAAAAGTGTTCTTATAGTAATCAACATAATTATGTCATTCCAAATCCGCTGGGGTTCACGCGTGAACCCCACTTTTTATATATGTTATCATATTTGTTTACCGATTACGAAAATAATTTTAGTGATCATCCCGGAAGTAGTATTTTTCCACGAATCCCATAGGCTTCACGCCAGAGGCGGTATAGGACATGACGTCATCGGGGATCGGCTACGATACCGTATACCGTCCGGCAACCAGTAACAGTTGCCACGAACACCCTCCTCTGTGATGTGCAAAACCCTGAAACCCAGGTAGAAGCATATATGCTTATAGGTGGATGCTTTCGGCATATCCCGAAAATCTCTGTGTCGCCCTCTTTAAATATACGGTGTTCAAGAATTGATGTACCCCCTTCATTGAAAACATATATCTTGTTACATACACCAAGGCAAAATAATATTAGTTTTTAAAAACCCGGTTAAAAGGTAACCTTGTCACTTTGTCAACTTTGGGGGAATGTCTTGCACACATTTGGTAATGAAAAAAAAAACAAACATGGCAGGTGCCCCTGACGTTATTTAAGGAGGCATATGCTCAAACTGTTATTTAATCCTTGTCTTGGATTTTTAAGCGATGTTTGAGGGGATGGGATGGTCTTGTTGGCATACACAGCTTCCTATAGAATTTCTAATATTTCTCTATAGGATTAAGATTTTTACAATAACTAAGAACTAGACAAGTCTTCCTGATAATTTAAGTTTAGGATATTACGCCCACAGATCTTTTGTGGCATAGACATGGAAAGGTGTGGCTTGATACTAAGGTCGATCTCGGGAACTTCCGGTATAATTGATTTTCACCAATTTACAGAAAATTGTAAGTCAGGAATAAATTGGACGATTCGAATGGCCTAAAATGTTGTCAAATGCTTGTAATGTTGATAAGACAGCACTTTTAAAATCAATTGGTCATATGACTAAAAAAATTAGTCATTTCAATGGTATAAGTAGCCTAATCTTTGGCTAGTCATTCCAAGGGTAAGATTAGTCCAGCCACTGATAAAATGACTAATTAAACATAACTAATCAAAAATGGTATAAGAAGCCTAATTTATCTGAAGATTAGTCTTTTACAAAAATGCAATTAGTCCTGCTCGAAAATTTATTAGTCCTTCTGAAAAAATAATAAGTCAAATAAATAGTAGTATATAGCTGCCCGGGAGTGGCTGTTATTTTCTAAACATTGTGTAAGGTAAGTCTATGATTTATGTATCTATGAACTCATGCAGTAATGATTTTTGATTCGAACTAAAACCATACTTGAATTCTGGGATGAATTAAGACTAATCGAATCCAAACTCATGTGCCCCTACATCGCTGTACATGTAAGCTTATAAGCTTACCCTAACCCTAACCCTAGCTTCAGTCTCAGACATTTATCAGTACCAAATACATTAATAGATGGACTAGCATGACTAGCGTAAGCCATGAAGCTTATACATGTAAGCTTACATGTACAATGATGTAGGGGCACATGAGTTTGGATTCGACTAGTCTAAATTCACCCCAGAATTTAGTTCGAATCAAAAATCATTACTGCATGAGTTCATAGATACATAAATTTAAATATCTTAAGCAGATTTTGAATTTTTGGTGGGAAATATTTCTTAAAAATGGAAATTTTACACAATTTTAATATTGTGGCGGAAATACAGTGGTGTGTGCTTGAGGGCGTCCTTTTTGACGTGTAAAGTAGTGACGTCATCTTTGGTATTATTTAAGGCAGTGCTGCGAGCACTCGACGCTCTTCTGTATCCAGTAAGTGTAAGGCCCACATCAATGATCTTCTGTACTAGTAAGGATCGAGTACAAATTGACGCTCTCTACGCATACTCCTGATCCGCCAGCTCCGCCTCTGCAATCCGAGAGTCCGGATCCGACCCTGGATGAGCCCCATATAAAGTTGAGAACTTTATATCTTTGTGTCCGAGTGTGAGCTATTCAAGTTGTTGTCTCTATTAGTAAAGTCCGACTCTGGCTAAACAATCCAACGGATCCAAGGGTACGGGCAACCGACCGCCCACCGCTATCGCCGTCATAAGCCTTGCTGCTCGCTACCACATTAAGATCACGCAAGTGAAGAGGGGTTCCGCCACAATATCTTAAGCAGATTTTGAATTTTTGGGGGGAAATTTTTCTTAAAAGTCGAAATTTTACACATATTTAATATCTTGAGCAGATTTTGAATTTTTGGTGGAAAATTTGTCTTAAAAGTCGATTTTTTACACAAATTAAATATCTTAAGCAGATTTTTCTTATAAATGGAAAGTTGCAACAAATTAAATATCTTAAGCAGATTTTTGAATTTTTGCGGGGAATGAAAATTGTCAAAAAAAGGGTAAAATTTATCAAATTTTGATAATTTTACCTACATTTTGACAATATTACTCAAAATTTTAGAGTGTAACATATCAAACATGAGGCAAATGGTCCCTAAAGTTTATGTTACAAATTCAAAATATGTATATATAAATTTGTGTTGAAGGTATTGTTATTAGGTCAAAAATATCAGGGTTTCTTGACTTTTACTCAATTTTGTGTACAATTTTACTCAATTTGTGTAAATTGACTAACATTTTGTAAAGCAGCTGTAAATCTTAAAATAAATAAGTTAGAATTATATTTTTCTGTTATATTAACTAGAGGAATTTTGTGCAAAAACACAGTTCTTGTAGTATTTTAATACACTTTATATCATGCCTTTTATCATCCCCATTTTTCAAATAAGGGGAATAAAGTTGTATAAAAAGGGGTAATTTTTACTCAATTTGCGTAAATTGACCAACTTTTGGTTAAATGGCTCTAAATCTAAAAATAAATAAATTAGAACGGTATTTTTTTTCTGTTATACTAACTAGAGGTATTTGTTCAGGTTTTGGACAAAACACAGGTCTTGTAATATTTGAATACACTGTAAAAATGTGTGTAAAAATGCCAAAAATTGTCAATTTTATCAAATTTTGTAAAATTTACTGAATATTTTGCATTTTTAGAGTGTAAAATGGCTTGAATCGGGTAAAATAGTGGTTGGATATGATGTAAAATATATTTTGCATAGAATGTACTAATTACAGCTTTGTAGCCCATTTCATACCCGAGAAAATCCATAAAATATGAAATTTCATAATTTCCCCAAAAGTGTGTAAAATTTTACAGAAATTACACTGTAAAAAAGGTTTGCACCACTTTCAAATTCTACATCCACCCAGGTTATGACCCCCACACATAGTCCTAACTGCTGGTACCATTCGATTTTTTCTAGGTTACTGGTTAGACCTACTCCTTAATTAAGCCTTTTTGAGAAACCAGCTGCCCTACTACAGAGACACTGTCATGGCAAAGTATATACATGGTAAAACTTACTATTTAACACCAGATTGTCCAAATGCTGCATGCAATAATCATATTTGAAACTCTTCCCAATAGACACCAAAAGATGATGTTATTATGTAGAACATTTGAGGGATGCTCTGGCAAAATGAGAGTAAAGTCGTAAATTTCAAAATTGAGTATTTTAATTCTCTATAATCTCAGATTTTGAAAAATATATAATATGTTACTCTTTCTTTCTCCATTTTTGATTTAGAGATCGAAATCCAATGCAGTCCACTGAATATATTGCAATAAAAAGTTACTACAGTATAATATATAAAAGCAACATGCAACCAATTAACCGTGAATTATTGCACTTCTTGGCAAAGATTACCTTCAAAACGTAGAGGTAATAGACCTATGCATGAATGCGTTTTATTTAAAAAAATTGTTTTGACTTTTTCACCCTATTTTTACTTTAGATGTCATTTAAGTAGATTTGCGACTATCCTCTCATTTTGCTAGAGCAGTCCGCAATTATGTTTCGCAAATACGGTCATTCATTGAGAGCGTTTGCAAAACTGAATTCATGAAAACAAGTGAACTCAGTAAAAAAGGGGTTCGTTTCAGTAAGTGGGGTCATTCAGTGAGAGAGCATTTTGAAAATTGTGGTCATCCAATGAGAGAACTTGTGAAAAGGTGTAAATCCACCTATTTAATTTTTTCCTTAATTTTATTAATTGCTATTTTACAATAATCTGGAGGTGCATAATCAAGCCCATAGTGGCTATCTTGAAAATCAAACATGTAAACCGGATTGTTGCGGACCGCACAAAGTTGTGGCCTAATACGTCGATCCTGGGTTTCCCAACCGGAAATCAATCTTTACCGACATTTAATCCCACAATGCACTGGTAAAGCACAACGATGCACCCAAAGAGGCGTGAAATGGATGCGCACTACCACCCATCCCAAACAACAATTCAAATCACCCGCTACGAATTGGAGCTAATGTCACGGCTTAATAGGCAAAACTGTGTTTGGGCTAAAATTTCGGCAAAGATTGACTTCCGGGTGTAAACCCAGGATTGACGTATTGTGATCCATCGTCTTAACTATATTATCAGTGAACATAATTTGTTTTAAAACGTGATGGCCACACATTAAATCATGATGGCATAAATTAATGTGACTAAATTATGGCGCACTTTTTATCACGTTTTCTTTTCAGGTGTTTTTTTTTTCAAAGTAAGGATAATTCTCGAGTGTATTCTTATTTTCTAATTTCAGACTATTTAATTAAATTAACATATAAACAGCTACAACTATCATCCCATGTACCTGACATAGTTCACATAATTGTGTCAATAGCAAAATTCAGATTTGTTAAAAATAAACAGGTGATATATCGAACGCCCGCAAATGTTTTTATCATATCCTTAGCGTTTGCTGACATGTTCATCACAGCTCTTCTGGAACCCATTTTTGGATATGCAATTCTGGCAGACTGGAATTTGTATGATCGAAATATGGGCTTATGTACTGCTATTGGTAGTATTTGCTTTATCAGCTGTACATGTTCGCTTTGGAATATCGGCGCAATAGCAATTAACCGTTATGTTTACATCTGTAGGCGTTTAATTTATAAAAGTACGTTTACATGGACCAAGTCTGTTGCCTAGATGTAATTTGCATATGGATAATTTGTATTGGTGCAGATTTGAGCAACTTTCTCGGTCATTCATTTGATCAAAAGATGCTTGGATGTTCGTATGACAGACTTGCAAACTTCAGCCACGTCTTATTCACGGCGATTGTTTTTATTTCCGCACCAATGATCTTTATTATCCTGTGCTACTCAGCAATTTTTGTCGCAGACGGGTAATATGCAAATTAAGCCCAAAATTGCAACAATTTACCCTTAAAATAAACAAAAGACAGACCAAACCACCTAATTGGGCGTCATTAATCACGCCAATGCGAAGTATCGACAATTTTATATTTCAAGCCGCCTAAACCGCGTAAGCAAAATATAAAGCATTGAACATGCGCAATGATGATACA
>JXSR01S009751.1:15301-26732 GCA_000969725.1 Ophiothrix spiculata
TATCTTTTCAGTCCAACTCTTACACAAGCTAAGCATCAGTGCATCTGATGGGCCACAGAAACTGCTCAAAGTCATCAAGAATCCTGTGTCGGATCACGTCCCCGTTGGTTGCCGTAAGGTTTGCATGTCTTATAGTGCTGACAAATGCATTCACCCTAAGGAGCTGGCTGCCAAACAGGAACCTATTGTAATAGTGATTGGTTCAATGGCTCATGGGAAGGTAGGTTGCTGGGATAGACCACTTTCGTATGTCCCATAATGCATCTTGAAAGTATCGTTAAGTGCGCAGTCGACCATATTATAAGTTATGCGCAATGCGCATAACTTAAAATATGGTCGCTTGTGCACTTTACGGTACTTTCAGATGCATAATAGAACATACGAAAGTGATACATTGGGTTGCAGGTTCAAACCATAGATTTAGTGAGGAGATTCCACCAGTTTTATTCCGTCATGGGGATCAAATTGGTGGTACTTGGATTTTATTTAATACTAGCAGGAGCGCTCGCTTCACTCGCCCCCCCCCCCCCCCCCCCCCCCCCCGCTAGGCCTAATTGTTTGAAAATGAGCAATCAGATAATGTGATACTCACACCTGTCTTGGTGTTTGATGTGAATGATCACGACAGACCTCCAGACCCATATACCAACAAATGTGAGACCTGCGCAGGTCTTGAGACTTGCATCAATGTAGGCCAATAGGGTATCAAAATAGGGTATCGAATTTGGGTGTTCAGTAGACTCTTAAAGATATGAAACTAAGAAATGCTTCACAATACCTAGCAACACTCCCTAAAATGGTATAGGCCTACAATAATTATAGGCTATTTACTTACATTTGTTGAATAATTATTTTATCACATTATTGCATTTGGTCTCAGATAGCGTATTCATTGGAACATTATGTGGTCCTGGATAACATGGATAAGGTATTCAAACAGATATGATGGATTTATTGCCCCATCCCCAGGCTTTGCATTTAGATCTTCATGGAGGTACAAACACTTTATACCATATTAAAGACATGACACTTTCACACACAAAACACCAGTGGCGGGGAAGATAACAATTTTAGGGGGGCGGCGGGGTTTTTTTTGGAGCAAAAATGGTCAGAGGAAAATTATGATTTTTTTGTAATGTGCATGTAGCGCGCGAAAAAAATCTGCCAAATTGTCTAATTTCAGGTAAACATTGTTAAAAAATCTCGAAATGTGCGCAAAAATTGCAAATTTGTACTAAAAATTGACATAATATCTGGAAATTTGCACGAAGCGTGCATTTTTTTTTGATTTCTTACATTTTAATTATCAAAACAAAGGAAAATTTTCAATTTTCTTTCCTTTTCTTTCTTTCTTCTTTATTTTTTGAGAGGATCCGTCCTTCCCCCCCCCCCCCTCGTGAAATTTAGGGTGGGGGAACATGCTCCTGGGTCCGTCACCTATTTTCATTTTCATGTACATTTTCATCTAAAATCATTCAAATTGTCATCAAAATGCTTTGGGGAGGACTTTTTGTCCCGCTTTTTGTGCAATGATAAGCCTACCATTAACTGGGTCACCTTAAGTTCCTGGGGTCAGATATTTTGCTTATACATGTACTGCTTCCAACAGTATATTGAGAAAAGTCCTATCATTTGAAACAATACGTTTGGTATCTCCTAATTTGAAAATATAAGTTAGTACCAATTTTTTCATGTGGGATGAATTTGCAATCATTTAGAATAATGATACCTTCAAACACTTTGAAAAATGCAAATAAAGTACACTTAGTAACAATTTTATTATTATTCTTTATCTGTGTTGGAAACCCCAGGTGCCCCACGAATTTCGTGAAAAACCACCCAAAGTCAGGCACATGTGAATCCATGTCAACATGATTAGTGCGAGTGCCCCACTCACCTAGTAATTTATACAATAATTATTAGCTTAACCAATTCAAGCGGAATAAGACTGGATTAAGCTTATTAAGTCAACAGTTGTTTTTGAGTGGTTTGGTTTTGTAGGTTTTCAGATATCAAATAGGCCTAAATAGTTTCAGATAAATGTTTTAAACTTTGAGTTTAACTAAAAATACTTGTTGTTTGGTGTCAGCAGGTATGGTTTAGCCATGGTTTATCATACTTAAATTTTTACCTCTGAAGTAAATTTATTATGTGATCTGACCAATCCAAAATGGAGGCCTTGCAAAATGGCAGCCTCTATTGGCTTAATAATTAACCCCCAAGGGGTACTTGCATTGATATGGTATTGTATTATGTGCCCGTCTTTTGGGGTGGATTTTGCACATAAGTTTGCTAGGGATTGGGCGGGGAATGTTTTTGTTTTTTGTGCCCACCTTTTTTATTGGGTGTAATTTTAGAAATTTGCTCAAAAAGTATCCAATTTGTGAACAATTGAGTTCTTTTTTGTGAAATTGATAAACTGATGGATTGATTTTTTAATCATAGTACAGATATCAAACACCATGGGACAGCGAAAGTATTTTTGTATTAACTTTAACATTTAATAGCCAAGCAGAAGAAAAAAACATTTTCAGCACTGACTTACTTGTCTTTTTTGGCAGCATGAAACCGGACTAAAATAACTGATTTGTATGTACTTTCCAGGAGTGCACAGTATCATGAACATCTATATCTGAGCATTACAGTCTTTTATGATTAATTAAATTTATTGTATTGGTAGTCCTGTTTTAAAGACTAAGGGTGAAACCATAGTCGGCCTCCAAACAAAATTTTTGCTACCAAACATTTGGTCGTGACGTCAAAATGACGAGTGACTCCAAACAAAATCACTTCAACACCGAGTTGAGACTAACTTAGTTGAGACCAAATAAAATTTCGGGCTAGATTGCACATGTTATTGAATTGCCATATACATTGGACCAAATGTTTGTTACCCGTTCATACTTTAAATTCGATGGCAAATATTTGGTGACGTCACGACCAAATGTTTGGTAGGGAAAATTTTGTTTGGAGGCTGACTATGGTTTGGCCTTAAGTGTGGGAGTTCGCGTGGTTATGAGGTCGCGAGTTCGAGCCCCGCTACGGCCAACGAGTTATGTCCTTGGGCAAGATATTTAATCTCACTTGCTTCATTGACCCAAGGGCATTGGGAGCTGTTAGGGGAATATTCTGATAGGTCTGCATCTTAAGATTCCGATCTAGTTGAGGTGAGATGGTTGTGATGATTTCCTAACAGCGTAACAATAATGTCAGGCACTATGATACTACGGTGAATAGCACAATATAAATACTGGATATTAATTTCATGATTTTTTATTATTTATTTATTATGCAGGTGACCACAGACTATACAGAAGAAGACATTGCAATCAGTAATTACCCCTTATCAGCAGCTTTAACCTGTACTAAAGTATGTTCAGCATTTGAGGAGGCATGGGGCATATTATGACCGAGCTACTACTTTCATCATATCAATCATACCCTGGTCACATAACCTTGCGGCGAGGTAACAATGTGTTTACGCCGTCAATTCAGCAGACGTCGATCCGACCGATGTCCGTGAGCTGCAGAGACGCCGTAAGCATGCCGCAAGGATTTAGTTCCCAGTTAAAACCTTGCAGTTTGTATACGATGTCTTGAGTTATGGTAACATAACCACCGGTGTCCGACCGGGCATCGCAATCATTCACCGGTGTCATACCGATGTCATACTGGCTTTGCGGGGTTGAGGCGTTGCGGCTTATGTGATCAGGGTGTAATCAAGGGACTTCTTTCACAATATTTATCAAGACTTACATGCACAGGCTCAATCAATTCAACATGAATACTTTAACCAACATTAAGAACATCTTACCCAACCCTGTGATGCTGGACTCCACCAGGAGTGTTGATCAGGACTCCAATAGATTCAGTGGAAAGCACACAATTTTCATCACTTAATAAAAACTTCCAATCCAGTATGGGTTGGAATATGAAGAACAAAATTGAAAAACTGAACAAAACTGTAAAGCTGCGATCACATAGAGGCTTTACAGTTTACGCTCCTATGGGAGGCACTCATATTCTTAGTGACGGTGATAATTACCTGTCATTTTCAAATATGAGTACCTTCCTCGGGAGCGTATCCAGTGCTCGATTATAGGAAAAAATGTTACTTGCACCTGTGCAAGTAGTTTCAAAAAGGTACTTGCACAAAATTTAACTTACATGCACATAAAAAAACAATCTGACAATTTAATTAATAGGATTGATCACATTGCTAGGGATCCTTGAAATCTCTACCGCTGATTGCAGTCTCTGCGGCTTCCGACTATTAGTAACATTTCATCAAACCCTCCCATATGTATATTACCAGGTTACAATCTTCATATGGTTTTTGTCAATTTATATTGCGATAATGTAAAAGACAAAGTCACAAAATGATTTGCCTTAAGTTATGAAAGAAAAATTTGTATATTTCAACATTGTTTTCTGCACATAATACTTTACTTCAAACATAGTGACTTAAAAGTTACTTGCACCTGTGCAAGTAGGAAGAAAATCTTACTTGCACCAAGGAAAAAAGTACTTGCATATATATGTGTAAAATCAAGCACTGCGTATACCGTATACTTCTATGTGATCGCAGCCTAAAAGCTTTGTTAAGCCATTCATACAGGATGCAAGTTTTAGTGTTGGCACACTCAAATTATGACTTCATGGGGGTATGCTGCTCAACAGCGGAAACACCTGTCTATTTGTGAGGATATTTAAAGTAAAGGCTATAATATGATTGATTTGACAATATTTTTGTAAGTAGAAGGATGACACGTACCTTCTGACATTGACAATATTTGTTTCAAAAATTTAACTTTATTGGACCCATTTATCAGGGTGTTTTTTTAAAGATATCTTTAGAAAATATGGGATCCATGTAGAAATGTTTGTGTTCAAGTAAATCATTGGAACGACACACCAACGTATTGTATATATGACGAGTTGATTTGCAAAATGACTTGCGTCCATTTCACACTTTTCGAGAAAAACTGCTAAAATCAAAATGTGTCACAAAATTGCTGATAACGATTTTAGTAATTCTGTACGAATATGTCTTTACACAACAGATCAATTTCTAATTTAGATAATTCTTCAAATATTTTCTTACTAATTGCCTATTGTTTTATTGTTAAAAGAGGACGTAAGCCTTTTTGCAGGTCAACTCATCAAATTTCATCTTAAAGGTGTAGGTTTCTATTTCAACATGTGTACATTTAGTTTTAACTAATTGACCTTGACCCCTGAAAAGCATTTTGTGAGATTTAACCTTTAGGTTGCTTTTTGTTTACTCTCTAGAGGCAAAAGAAAGTATGTTACTCTAGGGATGAGGCTGTTATGTAAATACATAAGAAATAGAAAATAGGTACACCAATTAAGTTTACATTTTATGCCATATCTCCTAAACTATAATGAATTGGAAGTGATAATTTGGATTTATAATCAGAAAAATATGGGCTTCAATTTGACATTAAAAAAATGTGTTACTTTCAGTTGAGCCCTAGCTGGGGGATGAGAATATGATCGGAACCTACACCTTTAAGTACCCCATACCTTCCCAATTTTGACATTTTTGCAAAATATCTATTTCAATTCTTTATTAAGCTATAATGTACTTTATAAATACCAAGTTTCAACATCGAGGCATGTTTAATAAAAAATTACCATATATGGTATTATGACCAAATGTGACGGCTCACCTCAAAGGGGGGACTTTGCAAATGATGATTTTATCATTTCATCTGTTACTACATTGCCTAAGCTTTAAAATGACACCTTTCTGATTGATCTTTGATTGATCAAGGCAATCAAATTTTACAACAGAAAAACTGCTGGTAATTCAGGCAAGTCTATTACAATCATGTTAAAAAAAACGTAGTTATCTATAGTAGATTTTTGAAGTCAGGGCACCTCATAAGTTTTGGGTCTTTCCATTCATGATAAGAGGTAAAAGGATTTTCGTTCATACAAGTAGCAGAACTGAAGGGCGGAGAAAGGTCATAATATTTAGTAAAACGTTGGGGTGTTCATAATCTAATTTCTGCATTGTTCCTTGGAAATATATCGTATTCACAACATTACATTAATTCAACGAACATTTTTGAACATATTCGTCCATCGTATTTTCGTGGTCATGAAATAATTAAAGAAAAAAGTAAGACACATACATGGCATAACATATCATATTTTTGTTCTGCCTAGATAAAAATTGGCTGTTTATTTATACTGTTAATACAGAGTGTTCACAAATGATTGATACCCGGTTTCAAAAAATCAGAAAAAATATTAAATCATATTTTTTCATAAAACCAAACAAGTTTTCTACAATAGTGGATACGTCTTCTACATTTTCCATAAGTTTCATCAAAATATCATGCTTCATTGCTTTGTGTGATGAGGTAATTGAAAATCGATACAAACGTGGTTTTGTACAAATAATCATGCAGATATAGTACTTGTAATATGCACACTTACCAATTTGTAAAGTTAATGAGTACAACTTGACCAACTTCAGATCTTCTTTTCTTGCTTTTGCAATTTTCTATGATCTACTAAAAGCATTAACTTGCAGACTTCTGAATCTCGTCCTACTCAGAATAGTGAGATAGTCTTAATCAGATATGGAGCAGGACACTGGCAGGCAAGTTGAGGAACAACAATTTTGTTGATTATGTCAACATACCACCGCGCGTCGAGGTCTCCGTCGACAAATACTGGTCCTTATATTAAGTTATTACCCATAATACCCATCAAAACTACTAACTACTGGTTGTCATTAGAAATGGCAAATGTAAAGTTTCTAGGTGGGTTTCCCTTAGGTGCGTAACATCTAACATGATTTGTACCTTTCATTATGTAAAGCTGTTCAAGCGTAACCGGACCAAAATTGTTATTTCTTTCTCCAGAACAAACTTCATATCCATCACAGTCAGTCAATAATTCTTAAATTGTGTTCTACGTTTAACTTTGGAAAAGTAAAAGAAGGTTTCAGTGTAGTCAGTTTTAATTAAAAGTTCAATAATTTCTCTGATTACAAATTGAAAAATATTACCCTGTTTGGAAAAATCTCTATAACTTTTCACAGGAACATGCGATTTGAAAAATTCAAAATTCTTCAGAAACTTAAGACTTGTTTAACTTGAAAATCAACAAGATTTGACCAAAACCTTACCCATTGGTCCACAAATAAATCCGATAGCCGGGTAACAATCATTCATTGACACTCTGTAGCTAAATTGGAGATAATATACCAATGTTCTTTGAGATACAAGACATCGAATTAATTGCACCACAGTGATTATACGCCGTGGAAGTAGTTACATCATATGATAATTAGCCCATCACGTGCGATCCGGTTCGAAAAAAACGTGGTGGGCATTTTCGACACAGTATATGGGAAATAATTTCTATTTCAGTTTTCGTACTCTTGAATCAAACTGAAGCAAAAATAAGCATAAATTACAGTAATGTGCTATAGAGAAGAAAGAGTCTTATAATAGACCAGAAGGTCATCCCTAGCTGTCACTTTTTTTTCAGTTTGTGAACAAAAATCGAATGTAAAGATTTTTTATATGTACATACGTGTATTGTGTTAATACATGTGATCAGTGGAACCATTACGGACATGATCATTTGTTTGAAACCAGATCGCACGTGTTGGGCTAATTATCATATTATATGATGCACTACTTCCACATCATGTGTCCTTGTTTTTGTCCACATCAAAGTAGGACGTATGCTAATTGGGGCCATGTTTTGAACTCAGTGTCATCTCTGTAACTCTAGCTGTGGTATTAGGGTTGGTTTACACCAGGGGTTCTCAACTAGTCCTTACAATGCTCCGCATGAATGAGAAAATTGTAGGGAAACACCAAACTTGCCTATTTCTCAGCGCATTTCTAATGTATTTCCATGTTTTATAGAGAGCGTCAATTAGCGCCAAATTTGGCGCACGCGCCGCTAGTTGAGAATCCCTGGTTTACACTGTGACAACTTGTCGTCGACAAGATCGAGGTAACGAACTTGAAAATCAAATCAAGATTTGCTGACTGATGGTTACAACCTTCAGAGACACTTCTACCACAAATGGTAGTGAACTTAGCTGACGTAAAGGAACGAAGGCTGATGACAGGTCATGATGGGTGGTTGTGGCCAACAAAATTTGAACAACATCACAACTAATTTTATGTCATCACAAAATGTGAAAAAGTTCAGATATTGTTGCCTGGCCATCGCAACTCTCAGTAACCCATCATCAGCCTTTGTTCCTTTACGTCAACCAAGTTAGCTACCAGCCGGCACTTGTCGTTGAAGTGTTAGCTGAAGGTCATTTCCAGCAGTCTTCATGTCTGTTACCTTCCGTTGAGTGCAAGTCGTCACAGTGTAACCCACCCTGAGATCATAAACATCTAAAGGTATCAGTGGTATCCTTTTGTAGAGTCTCTTTCAGTATAAACAAGTTGTTTTTCATTGTAGTTGTGACTGGGAATTGAACGTGGGCTGTCCTGTAAAATACAATTTCTTCCCTGAAGTAAGGTACAATGAAACTTTGGAATAAAATAATTATTTGCATCTAAAGTAAGCTAAACATTTGTAAGTTATTCTTGGTATTCTCTCGAATCCCGGGGGAGGGGTAATTGATATTGGTGTCCAGGTAACCATCCGAGTTCCGAAGGTGACCCTATGTGAGACCAAAAATGGGTGAAATGATACCCTATCTGAGACCATAAATCTACCATATCTGTTTGAATGGATACCCTATCCGGGACCATACCTGTTCAAATTAATACTCTGAGACCATACGCAAATGTGACGAAATGATTATTACAAGAAACCACAGATAAAATGTAACTGCACACCATTTGAACACTTTGAAGAAGTGTCTAGGTATTCAAAACACTTTTATTGGCAATTTAAGGTACCATTGTCATTAAGTTGTCCATTCTTTCTTAGTTTGATACCCTATCAGAGACTCAAAAGCCAAATTTGATACCCTATGTGAGACTTGCAGAGTACCGGTCGGTTTTGATATATTGCAAGTCTTGAGACCTGTCCATTGCAGGTCTCACCTTTTTGGTATCGCGGGTGGTTACCCAGTCAGAATACCCAGTTACCCCCACTCCTTAAATTTGTATTAAACTAATGGACTTGACATTATCATTATAATACTAACTCAGGAGTGTACTGTTTGCATCTCATTGCAATACCATGTTGTATTTGTTTTACTATACCTCATAAATATTTTACTAAAATTTGGTAATATGTGATCGCAGCCTAAAGGGAAAGATGGGGTTGGAAGGCCAAAAAATGATTATCACATGAATTATCATAGCTCTGGTTCAGAGCTGAAAATGCTTTTGTAATACTACCATTTCTATACCATTACACAGCACTGATTACTATCTTCTAAATACTGGTATTTTGTATCAAATTTCGTAATTTTTGGTATATTGATTTTTTACTCCGGAAGGGTAGAACTCGGGGAGGATAGAACTCTGCATAGAACAGCTGCTCTATAGAATTGTCTGAAGATTGTTATCAATTTAAATTTACTAAAGGACCAACTGTATCATTTTAAATTTATTAAAATGTCATTCAATGTAAACCTAGTATTTCTGGGCCTAAACCTGGTATTTCTCGATTATGTATTTTATAATTAAAATCAAGCTCCTCAGAGCTAAAATTATCATTGGGAGAAAAATACCTTTCTATTTGATCAAAAAAGTTATGGTCCAAAATGTAACTGTGAAGAGCAAAATGGCTTATGTACCGTATTTTATTGTTTTCTCAAGCTGTGATTTTTAACATTTTATTAAAAATCAGTATCTCAAAAAGTACTTGAGCTTTTAAGCTCCAATTTTCTTATTAATTTGTCAAAATTCAAGTGCTTAATTTATACTTGATAATTAAAAAAAATCTAGAAAGCTACACAAACAGCAACAAAATAAATCAAGTTTTTCTCATCATAATAAGCTAAAATAACTGAATCTCCATTGTAAAATTGTACAGAACAAAAGACCTATTGACCTCCGAGTGACTAAGTTTGTGGATGTCTTCTTGATAGCAATTTTCAGGTACTAAGTCTGTTTGTGGATGGTTTCCTGATTAGCCATCAGCTACTGAAAAAGACACTAGATGCCATCGCATAACCATCGGAAGGAAGTTTCAAAAGTGGCCCAGCTGGTTAAAGGTCATCTTAAAAGTCACGTCCCCCCACCCCTAAATTTTACGAGGGGGGGACGGACCCCCTCAAAAAATAAAGAAGAAAGAAAGAAAAGGAAAGGAAATAGAAATTTTTCCCTTTGTTTTGATAATATAAACGTTAAAAATCAAAAAAAATTGCGCGCTTCGCACGAATTTTCAGATATTTTGTCAATTTTTAGTGAAAATTGGCCATTTTGGCGCAAATTTCAAGATTTGTTATATAATTTTTAGCTGAAATTAGCCGATTTGACAGATTTTTTTGCTCAAAAAAAGCCGTCCCCCCCCCTAAAATGTTTACCGCCGCCACTGGCCCGGAGGGGGGGGGGTACTTAGTACAAAAGTGATCACGGGGATCATGTGCCGCAAACTTGGGTAGCAAAATCAGGCTGTCTGGTATACTAATGGGCGGCTTTTTCTTTGCAAAATGTCACATTTTGATGGGTCTGTTTTTGAAAATTTTCTAAAATTTGTGCCATTTTTGAGCAAATTTTAGATTGTTTTCTAAATTTCAAACAAAAATCAAGAAATTTGCGCCAAATTAGAGTAAATTTTCGGAGAAAATTTCAATTTTTGCATAACTTTTGACTCAAAATTTGCATATCAAAACCTTTGAATAGAAAATATCCAGTAAATTTTTGCCACTCCGATTTTATACCATAACTTTCGTCTAAAACAAAAATAAGGGAAAACATTGCGGCCTATTATGCTAAAGGTTGCGATTACAAGCCAGGACGGGACCCCTGCCGTTATTTTTGTCTTCCAACCGAGCAAAATCAGTCTGAATTGTATGTTTACATGTGCCTATTGTATACGTATGATTAGTGACACGATCATTTGTTTGGGTCCAAAACGCACGTGTTGGGCGATTTGCATAAATCATGACGTCACAACTGTCCCGGCGTATGGCCTCTCTTGCATGTATAACTTTCACTATATGTCAATAATATACATGAAATGTATAGCCTGTGTAACAGACTACATGCATGAATGATTTGGCCATTCCATGAAATAAACAATAAGCCAAAAATGCGAGTGATAAACCAAATCAATTATGATAATTTTTATAAGCTCTGCTAGAGGACGGCTTATGGGCCCTGTCAACCCTTCACTTTCAGAAATGGGTTATGGACTGTAACTCAGCGACGGATAATTAAATCCAAATCAAAGTATACATTTCTAGAAGTGGATTTGCATACTGAACATGATGGTCAGGTTATTTTTGGACCAAAATGTG
>JXSR01S009751.1:35789-47097 GCA_000969725.1 Ophiothrix spiculata
AACCTTATTTTTGTTTGTTTCACCCTGTATATATTTAAGCCCCCCTGTATATTTGACTCCATATGATAATTTTCAGAATCCTTATACAATGACCTTTCAGAAAATGTATACTTTTATAGACTTCAGATGTACACTTTTTGAGATATATTCATTTAAAGATTAAAAGGTACAACATTTCCTTAAAATACACATGTAACACAAAGGACTCCCAGGTTAGAAAACACAACCATAAAGGTTGTTTTCATAAAGTTTTCGCTTTTTTGAAGATGGAGTTTCAAGAAGAACAGTTGATGAGTATGTAAAATCAACAAAACTTTGTGAAATAATTAAATCAAACCCTGGTAAAAACGAGATAATATGTTGCAATCACATTTCTCAAAATAAAGGAAATAATAGATAATTAATATACCGTAATTAAAAATGTCCTCGTCCTATTTTTTCAGCTTGCAACAGGAAACTCAGAATTAATTGTGAATGGCCTTATGTATTTTAGACGGGGTGGGGAGGAACTGACTGATTCATAATGGGTATGGATTTCCAGCTGGAAGTTTGGACTACTACTACGCGATAACCAAACGAAAAAAAGCTAAAAAACAGAAATTTGCAACCCATCTTAACCGGTGGATATGAGCACCAAAAATTAATTTTTGTCTCGCCTGAACATAGTGGGGAAGAGACATACCAGTCACTTTTCTGTTCGCCGTCCTCAGCATTTCTCCGGAACTGTAAGGCCTACGGTAATGAAACTTGGTGACATGAAGGGTCTCGGGATTAAAGCGCGCTGTTCAAAGTCAAAAGGTCATATCTCAAAAATTTTCAAGAAGGTGACCTGAGGTCATCCGAGGTCATAGACTTAATTGTATCAAATAAGCATGATAAATGTTAGTATAGGTTTGAATGTATGACCCCTGTATTATAAACCCTACAGCCTACACAATGTACTATGCCCGAACTGCTCAACCAAATTCATCTTTTAAAGAGCATTACAAGTAAATTATAAACCACAATTTTATCCCGTTTTTTTTTTTACAGGTATAGTTTTGACTACTAAACAGAAGACTTGTCGTCTTCGGACACAACTCTAAAAGAAGAATGTCGTCGTTGTCATTCTGCGCTCAATGTGGCGAGAAGCGTGTCAAGGATGTGAAAAAGGAGATCGAAAACCTGATTCGAAAGCAACATTTTGATCAGCAATGTTGTGCAATATGTAACAAAGCTATTGGCGTCAAAACTGAAAACCTTGAAGAAACCAACGATGCTAAACCTGTTGCGGTCGTGGGTGCACAAGATGAAAACAAGGTTTTTGAAATCAAGTTTGAAGCGGGTAGCGATGCCAAAGCCGTGGATACCGAGGAGGTCATGGAGTCACCTGATGAAGACCATCATGATCAGGATGATGATTATGATCCAAATGCTACGGAGAAAAGTGATGACTCTGAAGCAATATCAAAAGATTCGGATGATGACGATTATTGTCCTGATGAAGAGAAAATTAAATCAAAGAAAAAGGTATCTACATGTAGTATCAACAAAAAGCCCTACAGACCAGAGGATTATTGTGTGAAAAATAGTGAGTTGGTTACAGCTGTGCAAAATATGATCCTTGAAGGCAGTGATGAAGTCATTGTCTTTGTTTGCAGAGTGTGTCAAAAAAATTTCAAACGCAATGCAAAGGGACTGCTAGCATTTATTACTCATGTTAACCGTCATCACAATGTTGACCAGGAGCCAATTATTAATCCATATCAATGTCCATCTTGTCCGAGTCAGTTTCCGCAAAAGAAGTATTGGAAAAGGCATGTTAAGACACATTTTGAAAAGTTTAAATGTTCGCATGAAGGGTGTACAAAACAATTCCGGTTTGAGGAGTCGTTAGAGAGGCATTATAAGAGAATGCACACTGAGAAAAGAAAAGCCGAGCCCCAGCAGGCAATATGTCAAATCTGTGGTGCTGTTTTAAAATACGGAAATCAGAGTTTGAAAAAACATCTGTTGCGACATCAAGGTATTAAGGCATTCAAGTGTGATATATGTAACAAATCTTTCATTGATAAAATGAATTTGGTGAGACATAAGCAAAGACATGAACCTGTAAAAACTTTTGTTTGTGAAATCTGTGGTAAAAAGTTTCTGGATGTGGCGGAATTGAGAACGCATATGATTACGCACACCGACGAGAGGACGTACCAATGCGAGTATTGTCCTTACAGAGCCAAGCGCAAGGGAAATCTCCGATGCCATATACGCAATATCCACCATCCAGCTGATCCAAACAAAGACAAATGTAAATATTGCGGACTCAACTTTCTGTCGGCTACCGCTTGCAGGAGGCACGAGAAGAAACATGAGGGCGGTTTGCAGATAGCCGAGTCCATTCTGAAGCCATACCAATGCCCCGACTGTGGGTTCAGGGCGGTTAAGCCGTGTCAGATTCGCGTCCATCAACGATCTCACACCGGGGAGAAGCGCTTCAAGTGTCAATTCTGTCAAAGACCGTTCACGCAGAAGGGCCAGTGCACTCGCCATATGAAAATATGTAAAAAAGCAACTCTGCTTGCATTGTGAAATGATTGTTACACTGATGAAAAGCTTTTCAACTTGGCATTCTGTGAGTGACCATTCACACAGAATGTATGACCAGTGCACTGGCCATATCAAAATATGTAAAAATGCAACTCTGCTTTTGTTATGAAATGATCGTATTTATTTGTAGTACAGTAAAACCTCATCAGAGATATCTCAATTAGATTTCCAGGAGGATAAGAAGATGGGTTTGATGTTGATTATTTTTTCTCATGGGGATTTTTTTTTTTTAATTACCTAGTTTTTTTTTTTCTTTTCTTTTTCACTTTCCATGTTCAAGGGCGATTTATTTCTTTTCAATATTGGAGATGGAGTTTTTTCTCAAATAAATTCCCCCCTGGAAATCTAATTGTGCATCCCAGTGCTAAAAAGTATTTTCCCTTCACCTTTTATATCCATCTTGTTTTTAGAAATGTAGAACAAAATTTGTATTTTTAACACAATTCCTCTTGTCTCCAGTAGCTGTGATAGATTTTCGCTGTACATAATTGTGCCTGTTTGACAAAAATTCAGTCACATATTTTATGATTAGCAGCAGATAAGTGTGACCAGAAAGTGGGTAATATTAAGTCCAAATTACAAATTGTTAATGCAATTAGTTCAATTTTCAGGCCTTGTATTATGAGGCGTGCAAGTGCGATAGTCTCACACCATCACACACCTAAAATGATCTTGAGGAGTGCGATTTTCAGCACACCTAAATTTGGTGAAATTATACACTTAGATACGAAATGTACAGCTACAGCACACCTGAAGATCTTGAGAAGTGCTATTTGAAGCACACCAAGTATTTTCAAAATACAAGGCCTGAATTTTATTCCAAATACCATGTTTTGATATTTTAAAAGCAAAGAATTCAGTTTTGCTGCATAATGTGCAAAAATTGGGCTGGTTACATTTTCTGTCATTGTTTTATTTTAAAGCAACAAAAAGTTAAATCTTTAAGATTTCCATTTAGTGCATGTTTTTCCATGTTCTTTTATGTGTCATTTGTGTTATTAGGCTGTGAAGTTTTGATAAATTATTCACCCCTAAATAGCATGAAGAATGTAACATACATTTAAACTTTTGCTAAGGCCAAGTAAAATTAATTATTTGTTTCCGGTAACATGCTTTGAAAACATGGAGAAGGAAGGAAGGGAACAAATTTTATTTTAGGAAAAAAAATTATGCTTTCAAAATATTGGGATGGAAGGAAGGGAAAATATTTTATTTTATCAAAAAATTATATTGCTTACAAAAACATCACATACACAATTTTTGGATGAAAGATATGACTAGCTCTGTTGAAAACATTAATTTTAAGTTTCTTTTAGAAGACTCTGATCTCACTGCGTACATTTTAAGGATATCTGATTACATCAAAGACGGCAGGTGGATAACATCAGTTCTCAAAATAATTGATGTAAGGAGATCATCTCTTGACATGTACCGAGGGAAAACTGGGGCGGTGAAGAAATATTTTATTTTTTCAGAAAAGTGATAAAATTTGCATTTTTTGGGAAGGAAGTGGTTACCGAAAACAAACATATTATTTTACTTGGCCTAAGCAAACCAGTTCTGTTGCAGTTGTGGAAAAAGTGGATGTGTAGATGCTAAGTATGATGTGCAATATATTGGAATTTTAGTATCACAGTGAATACTATAATAAATTAGAATTAGATGATCTTTGTAGGCCTATATATCGTCATGTGAGTGCAAGAAAGTCGGATCTGCAATGGCTGCCTTAAGAATTTTTTTTTTAACACATGGTCACTAGAATGTGGAAAAATCCCTTGAAAATCCCCTGTCATATGTCAGTGGCTCTTGAAATGGTTCTTCAGGTGACACCGTCACCTGAAGTGGCCACTTGAAATGGTTCTTCAGGTGACACCGTCACCTGAAGAACCATTTCAAGAGCCACTGACCCAAGATTGGACATTCCACAGCAAGATGTGCCATTCAAATTTGTGACAAATGGCAGCTATTGCAGATACGACTTTCTTGCACTCACATGATGATATGCCCCACTTTAAGAAAGCAGATTTCTGAAAATGAAAACAGTATTTGAATGTAGATTATTCTTGGATTATGTCATATTGAAATGATTAATTGATACCTTTTCAGAGTCTGGTAATTTCAGCGACATAGCTTGCGAGGTTGCCTGGACATAGTCATTCAATGTTGCAGAACATGTCACAGATGGCAGGCAGGCTGCAGCCAGCATTTATGTGGTGAGAGAGAGAGAGATGCTGAGTTTTATTTTCATTTTCTTGAAATGGTTTGATCTTCTGCTCTTCCCTTAAAAGCGGTAGCTGGGCGATTTTTTCCCTAGATGGTTCATAACTTTTTGTGCCTGGTGGGACAGAAAAATTGAGACCCAGTCAACAATATTTTCCCAGCTACAGTGCCCGGGTCTTTGTATCTATATGAGTCAAAAGTTGTGAAGAAAACAAGTGGAAGCATACAGGCATTTTTGGAAAAACAATGCATATTCATTAAAGAAAATCCAAAAATCGATAAAAGATTATTGATAAATTTATAAATGGATCCTGGGCTCTATTTCATAAAGATTTAAGAATATTCCTAAGTTGGTCTACACAGCAATAATCATTCCTAAATCCACACATATCTTAGACTTTGAGAACAATGAGTTCCATTTCCAAAAGCAATTTTGGATGATAAATGTTAAATTATTATCAGTTGATGTAATTCCCATTCCAAATTTGTTAAGAAAATTTTAAACGAAACAGAAAAGTTCCTATCTTTATTTCAAATGTTCTTAACTTTAGGTCTGATCTTAATTTGACTATATTAGGTCAAAGGTCAATTACCCACAACTTCATCTATATAGGACAAAGGCAGAAATGCTTAAACTATTCAAATATATTGGGCTTACATTGGGAAATTTGACCACTTCCAAGTTGAAAATGTTCAAAAATGTCTTGTTCTGAAGTAACTTTACGAAATTATACTTAAGAATATTCCTAAATAGCTTTATGAAATAGAGCCCTGGTCCTAAAAAAAACCGTCTCCTAGACCTGGTTCTCTGGAAATCTTAAGGACCAGGAGCCGCTTTTTTCAGATTCCTGGCTCCTGGTCCATGTCAGCTTTAAAAGAAAAGGCTTGTTCCCTTTAAACTCCATTGACATTCTCCATACTGGCTTCATTATTAGTGCAGTGTTCTCAAATGGCTGTAAGTTTTTTTTAGGAATATTGAATGAAAAGGTCCAGATGACCTCACAAGCTACGTGTCTGCAATCACCAGACTACGCATTGTTAAGATGAGGGAAATCATGTTCATCAGAAAGAAGTTTGTTTTTGCTGATTTTTCTGAAATAAAGCTAAACAAATTACAGAAAGCTTGATAATTAAAATCAACTTTGTGGCATGATAAATTCACTATTAGGTTCAGCGTCAATATGGTATAAGAAATTATCAACTGCTCTTGTCATTTTCAGGATCAGCTGCCCTTCGCCTGGATATGACAGTTCGCAGTGGATAATTTCTCATACCGTACATCCGCTTCATGTAATAAATAAGGACAAAGAAAGAAAGAACTCTTGTCTCAGCTTCCCGTGCGCATAGGGTTAAAAATTCGACCTTTTTTTTATCTCTCGATGTAAGAAAAAAATAAACAAGCAAAAAATCTCCTGAAAACATTTTTAAAAAAATGCGATATTTTTTGCTTGTTTATTTTTTTCTTACATCGAGAGATAAAAAAAAGGTGGGGGGGGGGGAGTGACCTAAAAACGTAATAAAAAAGGTTTCTGCATAGCGCATAGCCTTTTTGACTAAAAAAATCAATGTGTATCGCTTAGGGTTTTGGGCCTAAGCTGAGACAGAGTACTTTTTTTTTTGCCTAACTAATATTAATGAAGTTATCCAGATATTATTACCAAGCAATTCAGTTGAGAGTTATTACTGGTAAACTTAATTTTTGTCATTGGCTTACAAATTGTTGTGGATGGAAGACTAGTACAAATTATGGATATACTTCATCACACAATTGCATATTTTAAAGTATAAAATCATGTATGTATTCTGATCTGGTGACAAATTTATTAGGGAGCCTACATTTTTCTGAATGAAACTATTACAATTAAACTTCACAAAAGGCCTAAATGTGAAGTTTAATTGACTTGCATATCTTGAACCAAATTAACGCTAACAGGCTAAAATGTGTCTTAGGCTGCAATCACATAGAACTGTACTATTTGGGTTATACGGAGCATGATTTTATTTTGGCACTGATAGATTCAATCAAACATGTGAATCTGATGCTACCGGGTCACATAAGAGGGCACTATTAAAAAAACGAATAGATTGCCTTGCCTGTATAACATATAGACATCGAATAGGGTATACCGTATACTTCTACATGTATGGGATCGCAGACTTGGAGTGACACAAACCCTCCAATTTGATTTTGTGAAAATGGGGGTCAAAATAAGTGACCAGAATATGCACCTTTATGATATAAATAAAGACTTCAAAAGTATTGCCTCACCTCAAAAAGTAAAACAAAATGGCTTGTGTGCTAATATGGAACTGGCAAATGTCATTTGAAGATTGTGTACAAGCGCTAAACATTTTCAACTCAAAATTCATAATTTTAATGTTTCTCAGTCAATTGTTAAAAATTGAGTGTCAAATGAAAGATGAAATTCCAGCGCTTGTACACAAAATCTTCAAATTTACATTTTTTGGAGTCTTTACAATGAAAGATGTTATAGTTTTAGAATACCTTTTGTGGCTGTCCATCCCGTATGAGCTGTAAATCCCAGAAACTTCAGTTTTTGCTACAGGTGAAAAAACATGTCAAGGTCGTAATTTGCAGAAAATTGATTTTACAACAGATTCATAATCATTGTGCTTACATGTACTACTAAAAACCAGCAAAGTTTCATTTAAAGAAAATGATACGAAATGTGAAATAAATCTGCATATTATTCTACAATCAACAGAAAATATAGGGCTTACTGATCTTTGAACGCGTTTATCTCAGTTATACGTTTTACTCTCTGACAACCTTTGAAGGACCATAACTTGACTTAGGAAATTATGTGAAGTTCATTTTAAAAGGTGTCATTTTAATCCTTAAAGCATGGTCTTTGCAAATAATTAAAAAAGTGAAAATGACAAGATGTGGCATTTACGGCTGGTTTAGGATGGACGGTCACATTTTGGTGCAAATGTTGAGCATTTTGAAACTCTTGTCAAATTGTGCGTCTCCCTCAAAATCTTACTTGGAGTTTAAACCATTATTGTGCAATTATAACAAACAATCTGAAGTGGTATTGTTGTTGATTTACTATAGAATACTACAGCTTGTAAATTTATGAAAAAAGATTTTCAATATAAAAAAAATGGCGCATATCAATTTCAATATTTATCGAACACAAAATCAATGTCTAAAAAATGATGTTGTTATTGGCAAATTGGTCAAAGGGAATATTTTCTATTTTTTACCATTTTGTCACTCCCTCATGCGAGTGATGAAATCTAATCACTGTCTAATTAGATTTTATATAAACACTGCAATAATGCTACCAAAAAGATATTTAATTATGTCAAAAAAAGAGGTTTGTCTCAGAAACCGGCGCGCATTGCTATGTGAAAATGAATTTAGCGCGTAGAGCTACGCGCTGGTCTCTCTCTCCCTTTTTTATCAAGAGTTATCCAGCGATCAACCACCGTTTGGGTTGCTGTCATTTGCTGTTGCAATTTTAGCTTGAATTTTACGTTTTATTTCAACTGTCAAGACTTCCCATAGCTAAAACGGGCTCAAAATTTTAGAGCGTTAAAAAAAAAAGTAATTCCAACAATCGACCGCCGTTCGGTTGCTGTCATTTGCTGTTGTAATTTTACCTTGAATTTTACGTTTTATTTCAACTGTCAAGACTTCCCATAGCTAAAACGGGCGGGATCCTACTTAGAAACTGGGCACTTCACACACGTGAGTTGGGCGATCAAAATTTTAGAGCGTTAAAAAAAAAAGAAATATCCAATACCGCATAACTAAATTCCTTAAAATAATACAAAAATAAAAATCGCACACCGCGTAACTTTTTTGCAAAAGGTTTCTGAGACAAACCTTTTTTTCTACGCCTTATGGTATGGATTGGATAGAGCTCTGTAAAACTGATAGTTATTTGGATGCAATACAAAAATATAATGGCGGATTGTGAACACATTTGTTAGTGTTAGGAGTTTGTAGAACAGTAGCCTTAAATGTCCTGCATATTTTACAAACAAGGATGGCAGTATTTCATTTAATGTATCGTTGTTCAAAGTTTTGTTTAACAAGGTTTTATACAAAAATAATGCTAATTTTAATTCATGATAAATGTGGTGTTATTGCATGTTCCTATGAATTAATAAACATGAAAAGATAAAAGATAAAATTTTATGTTCCAGTGTTCTATTTAACATTATAGCCAACAATATTATACATGTAGTTTTTATTATCATGATTTCAATGGTAATTTTGTAGCTTAGGACCCCGTTCATAATAAGGAATAATATACAAATATTGAATGCCTGAGAGTGCAATAGTATACAAATATTGAATGCCTGAGAGTGCAATAGTATACAAATATTGAATGCCTGACAAAATATATAATGAGGTCAAATTTGGACTTTTCTTTTTCAAGAGGCGTAGCCGAGTGAAATGGATCAGTCCAAATTTGACCGAATGATATATTTTGTACTATTGCACGAGCATAGGCATTCAATATTTGTTTTATATCATGATATCACACAGGTTTGTTTCCTGCCGTGCAATGGGACAAACTATTGCACGGCTCAAATCACTGCAATCATGATATAATACAAAATACATCATGAGGTCAAATTTTGACTTTTCTAATGGATCAGTCCAAATTTGACCGAATGATATATTTTGTATTATATCATGATTGCAATGATTTGAGCCATAGCAATAGTTTGTTCCATTGCACGGCATGAAACAAACAATATAAAACAAATATTGAATGCCTATGTACGTTCAATAGTACAAAATATATCATTCAGTCAAATTGTGTACTATTGCACTGTAAGGCATTCAATATTTGTATACTATTGCACGTGCAAATGCATTCAATATTTGTTTTATAAGATGATATCACACAGGTTTGTTTCATGCTGTGCAATAGTACAAACTATAATCACTGTAATCATGATATAAAAGTGACTAATTTATCAAATTAAATTAACCCAAGAAGCTAAACTATTTTCAATGTTCTATAAACAACAATGTTAATGTTTCGGAAGGAGACTTCAATTATAAAAATGAGAGAAATTACGGGATAAAACAACAAGGTTACAACAAATCGTAAAAAGTACCAATTCAGGGGGTCAAGGGGGTGGGGGTTATGGGGCATTTAAAACATAAAAACTACATGTATAGTATTGTTGGCTATCCCCAATTGCCCCCTTCCCTGTTTCAGTCACTGACACAAATTTCACACTAAATTTCCCCTTGGTTTTGATCATCTATAAAAAATAATACTGGGAAGTATGCACGTGTCTTTCTGTGTGTCTGCATGTTCTCACAGAACACTGTACCCATCCAGACTGGGACCATGACATAGCAATTTTCCCCCGAGTGTTCTACTGAGGGTGGGGGAGTCTTGTCAAGGTTATTTGATGTAAAAACTCAAAAATGTTCAAAAAACTAAAAAAGTTGACCCGAGGTCATTTAGGGCCACGTTCTTAACTTAACCCTTGACCCTAACTGGACTAAACCTGCAGCATGGACAGATGCCACCCTGGGGAGTGTCCTGGTGGGGAAAGGTTTAAGTCGTTATGATTAAAAATAATAAAATTGAAAGGAGAGTCAGTTAAGGTCACCTTAGGTCATCCAAGGTCATTTTTTGGTAAATTAATGTCAAGGTCAAAACTCTTCAACCCTTGAGCCAAACCTACACTATAATAAACAGGAAAGGGGAAAGAGAAGGGAAAAGAGGAAAGGGGAGAGAAGAAAAGGGGAAGGAGGGAGAGAAAAGAAAAGGGAAAAAGGAAGGGAGAGAGAAGAACGAGGGAAAGAAGGGAAGGAGAGAAAAGCGAGATAATGTAAGGAGAAAGACACGTAAATAATACACATGATCGGTAGGTGAGTGCCAAAGTCAAGGAAAGAAGACAGGGGGAACGAATTAATGATAAGAGAAGATAATTTTTTTTAGTAATTGTGAAGAGGAGAGAAGAATTAAAAAGGGAAGCCCGGATAATCGCAATTTTAGCTTTTTGTGGGGACGTTTAGCTATTGAACTAGAATGGATAATGTTGGCAAAACTATGCACCAAATGGTGTGAAACAAAGTTGAAAATTTCAACATTTTCTAACACATCCCCATCAGACACCCCTTTCATATATGTTTTGCCAACTGGAGTGACTTGTCCACATTTCGGTGCCAGGGGGAAGCCAACTTGAGGCATCAGCTATCAAAAACTGTGCACCAACTCGCGTGAATAGTGTTCAAATTCCAACATTTTCTAACTACTCAAGGCGCGCACTTTGTTCCCTGTTCAAATTACTAGTAGCTACTATAATAGTCCTCACTCCTTTGCCTACATTTGATGGGGAAAAGTGCTAGCTTTGATAAGTGACGTAAACAGTATGATGTTAATGAAAATATTTCATATGCCATATGTTTTCACAAGAAAAATTGTATTCTGAAGTGTTTCTATTGTGTTAATCATCTTAATGTTAAACTTTTGTAAAGTACATTTTTTAATTTTTTGAA
>JXSR01S009753.1:18949-33443 GCA_000969725.1 Ophiothrix spiculata
AGGCTTAGTGTAAAATGTCCATGACCTGAGTGTGACAATACATCAAAACTTCTAACTACGCATCGTAACACAATAACGCTCAGTAATGAGAAAGCATTGTAGCTCACTCTCCAGCTGCATGCTATTAGTTTTATGATTTAGTACGCATGTACAAGAATTCAATATTTCCAGATATATAAATATTTTTAAATTATCATACCGAATTGCAAAGGTTATCGATATATCGAACTCAACAATATTTTGAAAATCTATCAATATATCGGGTATATAATATTTCAAGCATTAACAATATATTGTGCCCGTTGATAATGTGAAAATAGTACCGAAACATCATGTGTAAGATATCTACAAGTTAGGGTCAAAACATAGTCGTCTTTCAAACAAAATTTTCGCTACCAAACATTTGGCCGTGATGTCAAAATGACAAATAACTTAAAATAAAATAACTTCAACATCGAGTTGAGACCAAATAAAACTTCGTGCTAAATTGCACATGTGTTGAATTGCCAAACACATTGCTTCAATTGTTTGTTAGCGGATTATACTTTAAATTCGATCGCAAATATTTGGTGACATCAGGACCAAATGTTTGGTAGCAAAAATTTTGTTTGAAGGCCAACTATGTTTTGACCCTTAGGCTAAATTTATATACTTGACACAATGTGGACATTGGATTTTGAGAGCTCTCAAAAATGCAACATATACAAGTTCCATACACCGAATCTTCAAAAAAGATCTTAAAACTGTCAAATTCTGCACTGAAGAGCTTAAATTTGGCTGATTTATCAAGAAAAAGAGCTGAAAAGTGTAATGAAAAGAGCTGAAATCAGCTGAAAAGTTTCAGGTCTGGTCTAAAGTTTTACACTAAACTTACACTGCAAAATGAAAATAACTTAACCCTAATGTCCTTATGATTCTACAGTCATTTTGACTGAACCATTACTATATAATTATTTCTATCAACCAAATCTTGGATCATCATCTTGACAAAGGGAAAGAGAAAAAAGGAAAACTCTTCTTCACCGGTAAACTTTTGTTGACAAAGCCAATTATCGGTTCAATCGATGCGTAGTCCCCACCCTTCCGTTTTCACCATTGCATGACATCTACAGGTGTCAAACAAGACTGTAAACTAAATCTTCTGACTGTTCTTGTAATTACTGACGAGTGAGAATCGCTTCCTGACTCGAAACATGAAGATGATGATTCTTGTGATGGGCACTGCATTTTACAAAAATCTGACAAAAATGTAAGTTCATTTTTGGTCAAAACTCATGGCCCAATTTTCTCACTCCTGTTAGTAGTGTTACTACTTCAACTAGTACTTGCAGGTGGTTTGTTTAGTTGTCTGGTTTTTTTTTTGGTTAATTTTTGCGGAAGATCCCATTTCGTCAATATTAACTCAGCATGTACAATTGCACAAATTCAATTTTCTGGACGATTATAATTCATTTGTTAGAAAAGTAAGTTTCGCCTTAGTTTTGAACGCTCAATCTTATTATATATGAGAAAGTGCATTTGTTATTATGACAAGTTAGGGGCTGAATAAAGAAGTCGAGCAAGTTGTTGATAAGAAAGCTTCCCATTAGGTAAGCTTAAATAGCTGTTTTGAAAGTTGAATATAATTATATTATGGCGTAATGGAATTGTAAACCCACAATTTGCAAGTTATGTTGTGTTTGACCAAGTTTAAGTGAGAAAATGGTACAAAATAAGCCTGCAGATTTTGGGTTTTTCACTCCCGGGACTCGTATTTTATTTTCGAACCGGTACCCGGGACTCAAATCATATTCTAAGATTCAAAATGTAAGTTGAAAAGGCACCAGTCGGAAGGAAACACGGGAGTAGTGCACAAGTACCAAAAGTTACATTTGAGGCTTAAAAACGGCTGATTTAATAATAGACTTAGGCCTACCGTAAAACTTTGCATCACTTTAGATTGTAATTCAATCGAATATGGTATAAACTCATGCCAAAAGGGACATCGTTTTAGGTCAACTTAATATGCACTGTTTTTCGGGTTTCGAGTAGGAAAATTTGGGACCTGGGACTTGAAAGCATAAACGAGACGCGAAAAAACTGGGACTCACTTGCAGGCTTAGTGTAAAATGTCCATGACCTGAGTGTGACAATACATCAAAACTTCTAACTACGCATCGTAACACAATAACGCTCAGTAATGAGAAAGCCTGCTCTCACACTTTATCTTCAATATTAGTTAAAATACTAAACTAAAAACACTGACATTCACACACGCTTCTTCCGTCTGTTCTTTGTGTCCACCGGTATGTCCAACAGTGTGTCCACCTACTTAACTTTTTTGTGTTCCAATTTATATAACAAACAGTATTAACTAAAACAAGGGAGCATAAAACTCAACAATAGGAACAAACCAAAAGATATCGACCATTATAAATTGTATTTTGGCCATTGTTACGTCCTATTTTGACTTCCAATTGCTGTCTGGCACACGGTTTGAACAAAAAACGCCGCTTTTGTATGACTGGACAACAAATTGATTAATGATATACTTGAAGTTTACTAACCCATGTAAACTAGTTACTTTACAACTCTACACATGCAATTCAGAATAATATATTGTCTAGTCTAGCCCGAGGCAAAAAATAAAGCTTAAATATGACCGATCACGTTGGCATTGTCATACATGATAGAGGGCAATCATAGTCATAGCACAAGGGTTCCCCTTTTCAACAGACTATGTATACACTATAGCTGAAAAGAATCAGTCTGCAAGACGCCGATTGGACTTGGTAGTCACATATCTGTTATGGGTACGTGATCCCCCTTTTCAAGGATCCTCTCCTAAAAATGCCCTCTTCCAAGATTACTTCAGTTCCAATGCATTTTCAAAAGAGAGTAGTCAAAAAAGCTTATAAGGTTATGTCTATCATTTTTCATTTCTATTAAATGTTTATATTTCTAAGGGGTAAAAATCAAATCATAAAACCTCAATTTGGAAAAAATCAGTTCCCTAAACCCTATTTTTGACCAAAAGTCAGTTCTGTCAAAGTTCTGTAAGACCTTTATGCTGGAAAACCGGTGCAGCAAATAACTGTCAAAAACTATCTGATTATCCCCCCCCCACACCGGGGACTTCTAACCTTGTAGTTGCACAAAGGTCTACATAGTAACACTTAAGCCTATGCCTTGTTTTAAAACAAGTTGGTACGCATCATTTCAAATTGGGAAATGGATAAATTATATACAGACAAGGCATAAGTACCTCAAAAATAAATTAAACTTCCATTCCTGTTGGTACGTATAGAATTTACAGACAGGTCTGTCATTTCTAGACTAGTCTGTAGTCTGTTCAATAGGGACACTATAATTATAGCGGTACCATGATATGACAATGACAGTTACACTAAACAAATACTCTCAACATAATCAATCACATTTGCTAATCATGGATTAAATAAATAATTAATAATCGAGACCTTTTATAATTGAGGTCATGCACAGATTGGGCAGGTGGGATCAAGCCCATGTTAGAAATGCTTGGGAAAAATTGGTATTTAGAAATCAATTAAAAATGACTTTTGCTAAGATTAAAATCATCTGACAAGTTGTGATAATATCATGTTCTTCCGATTTTTTATTTGCTTTTTCTAGTAAGATTTTCCTACAGCTACCACCTCAGTTTTGAGTCCCATCTTCTCTTAAAGAAAGGAGCATTCCATCACTGAGAAAGGAGAAAAGGGGAAACAAGCATGGCTTTTTTCTGGGATGTGGCCACAGGGACTCCTGTTTGAAATATTTATAAAAAAACCTCTCTTATAATTTCTGGACTAGTCTATCCAGATGGGTCTTCAAGCGGGCTTCGCGATCTCTTGCGAGGCTTATCAAGATGGACTGTTCTGAAGAGGAGCAATAAGAGCAGCTATCTGTAAATAAAGTTGTTTTTAAAAACAGAACATACCATCACCGAAGGTACACAAGCTTCCATTAAGCACTTGAGCAGACCAAGTTGGCTCAAACTCACCAACCTCAAATTGGACTGCTGATGGCATCTTGTCTCAAACAAGCCTGAGGTCTTAAGGATTTTAGCCGAAAGTATTCTGTAGTCAAATGCTTCAAGCAGCAGACAGACGAAAATTGGTCTACAAGCACTTGGTCCTTGATCATTATCATAATCCATCGTTTGCTGAGCAGGTAACCACAAGATTAATCCATACCTAAAGATCTTCAATGAGTTCAGCAATCTGATTGTCCTGTATTACATCTTAAATCCCCAAGTAGTAGAAAAGAATAGTTAGGATATAGGCCTTGGCCATAAGGTGAACACCTAAACCTTATCATGCTTATACCCGTATGTAAAGTTAAATACTTAAATTCTCATTACAAACATTGAAAACCTCACATTGGTTCTCATTATAGATGGACAAATATTATGAACTCCTCACATTGGTGTCCCAACTTTGTGTACTTTTTGGTTTGGGATTATCAATGGACTTTGTTTCCCCCTCCCCAAATTTGGCCACCGATTAATGACCCAATCAGCGTAGGTCACAAATAATTTAAACCTGACCTTGCAATTTATCATGAAATAATTAGCCTCATACAATAGTACTCTTGATTCAATTCAACTAATCACCCCATTGTCATCTTATGGAATCCAAAGACATTGAAGGCGGTCAGATTCAGGAGAAAATACCCCCAGCTGCTGTTGGATTAATTTGAATGATCAAAACAAATACTAACGCATACAATTTGAATTCGGGCATGAGTCCATCACATTAATTATGTTGTAAAAAATAAACAAAATAAAAAAAATGCAAAAACTCCAATGGATTAAAAATGTCTCACTCTTACAACGACATCATCTATTTAATACGTCCACACACTCGATTATGAAGCATGGTAATACCGTACGCGTGTCGAGGGAAAGGCAAAACTGCGCTCGGAAATAATCCCACTGATTAACAGCACCTAATTGTCTAGTTAACAGTGAATAATGATGTAATGGACCATTGATTTACCTGACTAAATAACATTTAAGCTATCATTTTTGGTGATTAAAACTTGTTTTTAATGAAAGTCATTAGAATCTTAAGAGTAATCTGACCTGTTCTACATGTATGAATAGACCATGTAGGGGTGAAATTCAAGATACGCATTGGAAGTCAAGCATTGGACCAACTTTCAAAATATCGGAATTTTCAAGCATTGTGTGTTATTTGAAAGAAACACATTTTAATGTGTTAGCTTCTGGTAATTATCTAGATAGATTTTTAACCAGTTATAATAATAATTAGGGAGAATAATTGAATAGATTTAAACGTGTGGTGAATATAATTTTGAAATGAATTTTAAACTGGACAACCACACAATGTAAATGACAGTCGGTGAAAAAATCACTGACCATCCAGGATTCGAACCTGGGACCTTGGCATTACTTTCACCCCTCTATGGTTTATTCATATTTGTAGAACAGGTTGGATTACTGTAAGATTCTAATGACTTTTCACCGCACGTTGAAATCTATTCAAATATTAAATTGCGAGTTCTGAATTGATTTCCATATCCTCATTCTAAGCTTCTTGGATGAGAGGATGTTATAGGAACGGGGTTAGAACTGAAGGCCTATAAATACAAAATTGACCGCTCTTCCCCATCTGACTCATTAGCTCAATTGGTAGAGTGTGACGCTAGTAATGCCAAGGTCCCACATTCGAATCCTTTTTTTCAGTGATTTTTTCGCTGACTGCCATTTACGTTGTGTGGTTGCCCAGTTTAAAATTCATTTCAATTAAGGAGAATACCTAGAAGTCACAGGAACAGGTCTTCACAATGTATTGTGAAGTCCACAGTTTCTCCATGGTATACCTTGCTGTAATGCTGACATCATAATCAGTTTCTTAGTGAGATTTTGGTCTTAATATAGATCTTGCAATGATCCCTCTACCCAACCCACCACTGACCAACCTCCTCTCTGATCTAACCAAGTTAGCGACTAAACAGCGAGGCCTTCACAGCGCCACTTGACCAATTCTTACTGGTTTTGGTGCTAACAAATAAATGAGCTCTGTGCAAGAGCTCTTCTTAATACAGATGATCACCATGGCAAATGTTTCTTTTTTCCTCAGTAACTTTGTGTGGCGTAAAAAGTATGACAACCTTCGTTTCGACCAAGTAGCTTCAAAACTATCGCAATGGAGAATTTGCATTGCTTTTTGCACACATAATGACGTAGGACTTCAGTAATGCACACTATACCAAAATGGTGCAAGTTTTACTGACATTCTGGCAATAGTTTCACCAGTATTATTTTTTGGGGATGACCATCAAAGTATTCTTTGAAATAATTCTGTCGGACGCAGTTGTTGAATTTGGCATACTCAGTCCATGTTACTGGCGTGAAACTTACTGTGCGATGTATATTGAGTGAGCCATTATTTCCACAATATTTTATGTTTCCGCTCTGATTCATTAATTTTTTCTTACAATAAAGATGAAAGACACATTTTTGAACAATATATCAAAGAAAGGGGTTGATACAAAAATTAATTTAGCTGAAATTTTAAATTTTGTAGACTTTTTCATTGACCTCCAATGCAATGTTTCACCCCAGGGGGTAACATGGAACAGCCTCAATTGACCAATCAGAGGACAGGATTCTAGTCTGTGACATCAGTGCGTCCAACAGAATAATACCGGTTTTTATTTTTTGGGGATGACCATCAAAGTATTCTTTGAAATAATTCTGTCGGACGCAGTTGTTGAATTTGGCATACTCAGTCCATGTTACTGGCGTGAAACTTACTGTGCGATGTATATTGAGTGAGCCATTATTTCCACAATATTTTATGTTTCCGCTCTGATTCATTAATTTTTTCTTACAATAAAGATGAAAGACACATTTTTGAACAATATATCAAAGAAAGGGGTTGATACAAAAATTAATTTAGCTGAAATTTTAAATTTTGTAGACTTTTTCATTGACCTCCAATGCAATGTTTCACCCCAGGGGGTAACATGGAACAGCCTCAATTGACCAATCAGAGGACAGGATTCTAGTCTGTGACATCAGTGCGTCCAACAGAATAATACCGGTTTTTATTTAAAACCCTTATCGTGATCCGCAGATCAAATTGCATGAATTTTTACATTATCAAACTTACATAAACAAACAAAACACTATACAATTTGTACGCTGTAGGCAGCAGTCTAATCAATGTCAATATTACAACAATTAAACAACTATACAAACAACCACTCCCTCTCCCGGGCCCCCTCTCCCCACCCCACAGACAGGCACTCTATCCACGTGGCCATACATGCTCTTAGCTCTTCATATCCTTCTGCCTACATGGCCTAAATTGATAATTAGAATTTCTTTAGGATTGTCTACGCTGGGGTGCCTGATGCATCCATTGTTTCCCACGATGCTAATTAGATGTGTTTAATTACATCTATCAATTTGATATTTAATTACAGGTACTTCATTATCAATTTAAGAGATTTAACTACTAGAAAATGTAATGCATAAATAGTCTCTTATATCAATCATGAAAGCTTGTGTAAAAGTATACCAGTTCCCAATCTGCAGAAAAGTAAAGCTGATGAAAATAAGACTCCATCTTCCACTTTGAAAAAACAATTTTTACTATTTATTGTTGCCAGTTCAGTTCGTGAGACTGGAATAATGTGCTCCGTTAAATGAACACTTTACATAACATTTTTCATACAATTCTTTAATGATTATGGGTAAATAAATGTGCAATTCATGTTGCAAGTTAGACTATGGTCACAATACTTCGTACGAACAGTTAAGAATAGTGTTTAGTCCATCTAGAAGGATGAGGAGCAGCGAGCTAAGCAAGCAGCGAGGGCGTCACTCGCTGCCCTTGGTCCTTCTAGATGGACTAAACACAGTTGGTACGAAGTATTGGGGCAAACTACATGAGAGTTTGGAATGGAGATTGTGTCTACACGATAACGCATCAACCAGATGTGGATCCACGCTGCGTATTCAAGTGCGTGTATGTGTTTGTGCTTACGCTTTATACCTTCACGTACTACCCAGTTGCATGTCAACGCACACGTAGTGTGTGAGGCGCGCAAATGTATCAAGTTGAATGTACATCTCAGGAATCTACATGGATGTACATTCTAAGCTCTCGTGTAGTTTGCTCCATCGTGACCATGATAGTCTTAAACTTAGCAAACTATATGCATTCTTTAAATTTGTGCGTAACTTACCCATTGCATGCTCAGGAGGCACAGCCGGTCGCCTTCTATTTGGAGGATAATAATAAGGTGAGCCTGGTTTGGCGTGAGGAGATAAAGAACTAGGACTGGACATGGACATTTCGCTGTTAAGAGGTATCGGGCCCTGAAAAACAAGCACAGAAAAAGATAAAAGATAAATAAAATAAAAAACAACAACAACATAGATGCAAATATATGAAGGGTGTTCAATAAATTTATGGACTAAGGTAGAAAGAGTTTAGCTTTGCAGATTTTCTTAACTTGTTATTTTGTTCAAACTTATTTGATAAATATATGGTCACGTTTTTTGAGGTGAGGCCCATTTGCGTTACATATCACTCACTTCATCCATACCTAACACCTTCCTGGTAAGAGTTGATAAATACTTTTATTTTGCTATTATTTTTATTGATTTTATAGACTATTACATTATCTTCAAAACCATACCAAAATTATGACATTTCACATTATTATTGAAAAGTTAAGACAAAATTTGATGCACAATGTACATGTCTCATCCACACCAACCGTATTCATACCTGTTTTCATCTCTGGCTAATTAGCTTATTGACTTCAACTTGTTATTAGCGTTAATGATCAACTTTATTCAGGTTAATTCTAACTTGTTTTTGATCAACAATGACTAGCCTTTAAAATCATATCAAATTTATGACACTTCAATGGATTTTTAAGGAGATATGACAGAAAAATTGATGCATAATTTTCACGATGCCTCAACCTCACCCGCCTCCGACCCTGGCTAACTAGCTTTAAAACAGGTTATTTAGCCTAATTAATCACTTAATTTTGGTTGTATTCTTAATTTCTTGAAAGTCAAATAAATTGTCTTTAAAATCATACCAAAATCATGACATTTCATGGGATTGTTGAAAAGATATGACAAAAACTGATCCATAAATCACTCTCAATGTAACAAATCCACCTTTTATGGGTGCCCACATTAAAAAGCATGACCATATGGACAGTTTCAAATAAATATCTGCTTTTCTGTGTTACAGAAAATTAAAAAAATACATGTTAGGGTTTCTAAAGTTAGAATAAATCATTAACAAATGAAAATAGCTGCCTTGAGGCGAAAAACTTTCACATCCACTTCCTTTCCAGCAGTGGTGTACGAAACAGGGGAAGGGCACTTGCCCCCTCTGGCTCAAAATAGCGGGATGCTAGCAGGACAAAAACTAAAATATGGGAACGATATTTACTAATTTTTTTACTCATTCAAATGAATTACCGTCCCGAGATTACTGTCCTGTTGTTACTTTGAGTGAACTTATCGTCCCGCTACTGAATAAGTATGGACAAATTCAATATTTTATTTCAAGTTTTAGTCAAAATTAGCCAATTTTGAGCATTTTTTGCAAGCAAGGTTTCATACCGATTTTTAACTGGAATTAGCAAACGTGATGGAATTTTTCGCACATGTTTGACCCCTAATTTTGAAAATACTGAAGCGGCCACTGACGTAACGTGAATTTGGTCTGATATCGGAACGATAAACGTGTTAGCTCCCTTGGCTTGTATGCCTTCGTACGGCCCTGCTTTCAAGCATGATTTAAACAGAAGAATAATGGGGCTCTCCACACGGACAAATCAATCTGAACTTCGCACATCTAGATGAATGTAGATTAAACTGGACTTCAGCAAACGATTGCATGCGCTGAAATGATTGCGCGTGCACTTACGCGTAGTTGCGTTATTTTCATGCCACGCACACTCCAGCGTGTCAATACGCGCACTTGGAGTAAAGTCAGATTGACGCGTGACCATGTAAACACAATCTGCACTCTGGAAATCTACATTCATCTAGATGCATCTACATTTGAGGCTTCCGTGTGGAGAGCCCCATTATGATGTCATATGAATGAAGGGAGTAACCTTTGCTGAGTGCTGACACCTTTTCTTTGTGGAGTTCACAAGTGTTGCACGGGAAGAGCAGTTTGAAGGTGACTGAACAATGATTTTGTTTTGTTTCGATATTTCTCCCACTTTCAATGCAGAAAATCAACTCTTGTGAACCTTTAAAGTTAGAATTTCCTAATGTATGAAAACTAGACCATTGCATTTTGATGAAACGTTTTATATTTTTATTTATTACATTGAACTATATTTTAAAAATTAGTAGCTTACCACCACCTACTTCAAAAGCCTAAGGTGCATAAATCGCTTCAGAATTGAGGACCCTAGAACCAGAAGGGGGTTAAGTCACATCGAGTACAAACTGAGAAAATGGCACAAACATCATATCATTTGTGTTGTCTTGAATGGTATTGCTGTATCTCGCAGTGACTCTTAAAAATGCTCTGATCATCAAATTACTACAAAACTTGTACAGAATGTAGAAATTTATGAGAATTCTGTAGCAAGAAATTAACACAACTTGATTTTCAAGATTTTGTAACTTAACCCCTTTTAGTTCTAGGGTCCTCAATTTTGGTGTATTTATTTTTTTATTTTCAAACCATTGAATATTAGATGATGAAATTTTGACAAATCAGAGTTGTGCATATTTAATTTTGAAAATTTCCACTTGTCTGTTATTTGTTTTCTTTGTTTTATAAAGATATACACAAATATTTTTCTCTGTATATCACCAGATTGTGTGTCATGTACTTTCATCAATGAATATCTGCTTATTCTTTGTGGATAATCAAATTGTGTAAAGGATAGAGGGCAGCAAACACATCCTGGCAGTGGTGGCTTGATGTTTATTGATTTATGGGCAATTCTTCAAAAAAACAATCAAAATACCTGGAATGGATGTTGTTAATGTTCATCAATTTCTATTTGCTCGAGTTTTGTAGCGATCAATAATCATACAATTTTCCATAATCTTCTTTTTTATGAATCAAGAATTATCTCAAGAAATGCAACATCTTTCAAACAATTGATTTTTTGTCTTATAAAAACCAGCATCTTTGGCCCCATTTTCTAAAATTAATTTTGCCTTCAGAATTACCGGTTCGAGCCGGTTCAAGCCACAATGGTCTCCATGGTGGTTCTCCAATTTCATACCCGCTTCATCAGTTAAGAATATCTAAGTGAAGATGTACGGTACCAGTGTTTTTATTTTATAATTTAAAAAAAAAAAAGAATCACTGAGAGATGTAAAAATGTATGCTTGGAAAGAATGTTTATGGATTCTTGTAGATTCTTTCGAATGTCCCATATTGCATCTTGAAAGTACCACATATTGTATGTCCCATATTGTATCTAAGTACCGAAAATCCTGGAGTTTTGCGCAACTGACCATTTTACAACTTAGTGCGCGGGTGACATTATGCGCAAAACTTAGAAGTATGATCGTTCTTGCACTTTATGGTACTTTCAAGATGCATTATGGGACATACAAAAGTGGTCTATTAGGCTAGTTTTCAGCGGAAAATGCCTGACATGGATTGTTTTAGAAGAAAAAATATAAAAGGGGGAAAATCAGGCAACTTTATTAATGCCCGCAAGAGCTTTAAGACTTATAAATATCTAATAACAATTTTTAAACTTTTGCTGCCTTCAACACGCTAAACAAGGATTTTCCCTGAAATTTAACTCACACATGATATTTACCTTTAAATGTTAGTGCCCCAAACCCCTCTCTTTGAAATTTAAGGTTTAAAAAATTGATAAAAATTTATAAGGGAATAATTTACAAGTGCACTTCATATTTTGAAAATGCATAGATCCACAAAATATAAATAAAATACATCTACACCATTCCATTCCCAAATTGAATATTCACAAATAAATCATACAATATCTCATTGTCTATTTGATTTAAACACAAAATTCCAGCCAAAAGACAATTTTCCACAAGTTAATAGCACAATTATGATAATTTGTTATGGCGTTTAACAATAAGCAACTGAATCCATGTGTACAATTTTTAATTTTCACGCCTTGCGAAGACTTAAGTTTCATTGATTTTTATTTGAACCTGAAAGCGTGTCTGGCATTGACCTTTCCACTGAAGACTTCAATTAAAAACTTTTATCTTTTACTCAAATCAAATTCTACTTGTTTGGTGAAACTGTGAAAATTTATCAACATTTAAAATGACTCCAGGTACACAAAAAAGCCATCAATTTACACTAAACAAATAGAATCTTGGCTAAACGCAGCGCAACAGATGGAATCAATCTGATTGGTCGATTCATATGCATAAATAAGTGGCATTGAATTTCAATGGACATGATTGATTAGTAAAGATTAACTATCTAAGAGAATACCAGGAATTAATCTGTTAATTAAACTTACACGATCTTTTTATGGCAACTTGAAATGATTTAATAAAATATCTGACCTTGAATCGAAAAAAGAATATTGAAAATTAGAATTATTTATTTGTTAAGTAAATGTGGATGTGTAAGCTTTGTTTTCTACGCAAACCAAGTTGATTATTTTATTGGTCAGATATACCATAGAAAAACATCTCAGTTCATCTTGGATATGTAAACATTTTGAACTGGCATAATAGACCTGTATTGTTCATAATCTGATACATGAATTCACATTAAAACTAGGAGGGGGAGGGGTTGAGGAGGGGGAGCAGGATCTCACTTAGTATGCCCAGAAGCACTTTTTTGCAATTCAGTAAGTTACATAAAATTGTGCAAATACTCATGAAAAAAAATATTGCTCTTTTGAAAAGAGTCATATATCGGTCAATTTCAGAATAGCACCGTAGTGTTTCCTATGTCAACTAAATTTGAATGGAACCAATGGCGATAAGATTTTTCAAGAAAACTTGCCCTTGCTTCCACCTGAACTGTAACCGATATTTCTATATTGTTCAAAGCTGCAGACATCAAATTATCAGGATGAAATATTACAAACTTTTTACAAAATTCTTTGTCAGATTTTCAGTGTAATGTCATAAGTGAAATTCTAACATGATTCCATCAGGCACATTGGACAAATCCAATATCAATAATAAATTAATACAGATCAATTGCCATAAACATTCAGATCAATGCCGGGGATCAATTATTGCCATAAAACAATGTCATCACCAGAAACACTTCTATTTTTAAAAATGAGCTTATCAGTAGAAGCAATGTGCTGCCCTCTGTTGTTGAAAGTCCACAGTAATTACCTCTCTTCAACAAAACCCGTAGATCAACTTGTAAATAATTGACTTGCTTTGCGAGCCTCTCAGACTAACCAATATTATCGGGGATCTTGCATTGACATAATGGCAAAAGGCCACAAATGGACAGAGCAGATCAAGTTACTGAGAAAAAAAATGCTGCCAGCCTGCACTGAGGACATCTTTTTTTCTCTCATGTTTTATTCAATCTAGTTTAGTGTTTTTGCTGCATGGTTTTCTTTGATAAAATGCAAAACTTTTTAATACTGCACAATTAAAACTTTTAAAATGAATGAATTAAATGAGTAATTTCTCATACTTTAAGATTTATGTGTACTGTAATTAGTGAAAGAGATGTAAAATATTTCACATGTTTTTTCCCACTTCATGAGACAGGGGGGGGGGGGTTGCCTTTCTTGGTACATTTTGATAATACTCCCCCAAAAAACTGTTTGAAAACAAATTGTTAACCATACTTGTTAGTGAACCTGGGGTGCCAGGGGAGGGGGACTAACTCAAGTTTGGTTTAGGAACTTGCGCAAATCACTATAACCACTATTTTGGTGCAAGGTAGCACATTCCCTTGAAACACTGTACGATTGTTTGCTATACATACAATTTCAGCATTAGCTAAAAACAAAACAAAAAAAAGAAAAGAAAAACAACAACAATGATAACAACGACATCAACAACCAACAAAGAAACACTAAATAATTCATATATTCACAACCAAATTTAATCACCTTAATAGAAAGTCTACTTTGTATATCTACTGACAATTTTGTGACTTAGGAAGGAGAAATTGATTATGAAATGCACCAATTGGCAAAGCATTACCAAAGTTAGTCATCCTTAGATAGCAACTGTTCTCAATTAGATCATAGAAAAAAACATCTAGCTCTTATGAATGTTAATAAAACACCCCACAAATTTGATGATCAAAAATTAATATTGTCTTACTGGTTGGTGCTGCCGAGTGTAACAAGTTCCGACGACAACTTCAAGTCGTAAATTTTCATGCTATCAAAAGCGCATCATTACTTCTGATATCTTGTATGTACCCAACGGAATCAGTCCTCCCTTCATTCTCATTAAAAGACATTTTATTTCATTAAAGCTTTTTTTTTATCTTATACGTAGGCATGATTTATTACCAAGAAA
>JXSR01S009754.1:849-12066 GCA_000969725.1 Ophiothrix spiculata
TAATCAATATAATCCCTTGAAATTTCTATACTGTTTAATATCAAGAATGGTTTCATATAAGTTGTAACTGAAAATGGTAGCTTAACAAAAATCATTGGTTAAACTGGTATGTGAAAATTTTAGTTAGTGAAAGACTGATTGTACTGTATATGCACTCCCGCTCCAAAGTATTTTCGCATATTAAAAACGTTTTGAAACCTCATTTTTTTAATAATAAACGACCTAAAAGGTTCATACTAGTATAATAATTATCTATTCAATATGAATAAATTGTTTTTTTTTTTAAAGATGTAACTTATCAATTTCTCATAACCTCGTTATTATCTTGTAACCGGATAGAATATTTTCAGATTGTAAGTTTTATACTAAATGCGCAAAAATGAATATAAACTCATTTGTGTGTGTGTTGTAGTGTGCATTACACCATATTTTTAAAATGCAATGAATTAATTACAATATTGACTCTGTCAAAAAGTCGGATGAACGCCTTTTGAGATATAGCTGAATAAAGTTTGTGCGGGAGTGTATAATTAATTCTGCTTAAGGCAGGTTAACAGTAGGATAACTTGTCGTCGAAGGATTGTTACAAACTTGAAAACCACAACATTATGGACATAAAGTAACGACAAAAGAGAAATAATTAAGATTCGCTGACGAATGGTAACGACCTTTATAGACACGACGACGACAAGTGACGAAAAGCTGCGAAAACGAACACTTACTAAGAAAATTAGACTTTGGCTTGGCGTTGGGCGATAATGGTGCGTTTATACTTCGACGTTAGGTAACGACGGAGGGTAACGTATTTGCAACTAAAAAGCTGTAACTGAAAACGACTGATAGTAATGATAGTTTGCGCGGCTAGCAGCTTGCGTGAGCGTTAACTGACTTTAACTAATGATGACGGGCGTAACATGCAAAACTGCAATTCGCATGTCTACGTTGCTTTTCGTTACCCCTAAGTCGTCACAGTGTTAACGCACGCTAAGAGAAATTAAAAAAACGATGACTGGCGGGAAATTCAAAATTGCTCGTTGTTACCCCTTAGTTGTCACAGTGTGCGACAAGCCTTATTAATACCGTGAACTACTTTTAGGCGTCTTAGCATCAATAAGCTGCAACCTTTTTATGTCAGGAACATCAGTACAACTATTGAAACCTTTTCTCACAAAATGAGCATATGTCATGCTTTGAGTTTATTACATAATTTCCATCCTTTGTAATCTCGACGTTTTTTATCATTTATAATCATTAATTAGTAAGATAAATATCCAAGGTAATAAGCAAAGATTTAACTTTTAAACTTGCGTAAATGATAAATGAAAAAACAAAGATGATCAACCCACAGGTCCCTAGCAAAATCCTTATATGCGTCATTCTGCTCTGCTATCTTTATGAGAATTATAGGTCTCGGTCTCAAGTTGTATACTTGTGTCAGGTCAGATAACAGAAGCATTTCGAGCGGCTAACCAGCTGTTTCATCCTGTGGCTTATATTATGTATAGCCACATTAAAAAGTATGCCTCAGGAGCTTAAGAGGTCATGAATATCAAAATATCGCTCCATACGTTTGTCATTTACTGTTATTTATTCTTGCAATTTTGTAACACTCTTCATAATTATCAGTTATGACATACATTTAGTATTGTGGAAATGGCGTTCTAAAGTTGTCTTTTAAATGACAATCATTTGGAACAGGAACTACACAAAAATAGTGTTCAAGACTATCACAGAAAAGTAACATAGATACAGAAGCTTACAGAGAATTACCGTACATCACATTGTAATTTTCCTCTTGAAACTAATATTGCTCCGAACTAAATACAAATATTAACACCTCCAATTACGCAAAAAATACACACAAATTATGCACACCACTCTTATAGGATTACGCATATTAGACACGCAGTTTCACCACATAAAGAAATATATTAGTTCGCATAAACGTTTTTTCAACACGCAAATCATTCCATATTACTTCTTCGATTATAATTCTTCTATATTTTAACTACTCACACTTTTACCAAAATAAAATCTTAATTCTAAGTGTATACACTTAAAATCATTGTACACTTATACTAATTTGATTTTTAAAACTCTGTCTTTTTTACTTGAATTTACATAGCATAGGTTTACCTTTATCCCTTTATTTGTATATACCAAAATGAGTACAATGAGCCACAGATTCGCGTAATAATGACGTTGTAAAGCAAGGCACGATTCATCAACATCTCGTTATAAGTAATACATTGAAGATTTTTGAATGTTCGTTTAAATTTATAAAACAAGCGGAAGTAAACATAATCATTGTTAAAAAAAATATGCATTGCATATCCTCAAAAATCTTCTTAGAAACAATACCGTATACGAACGCGGCTCCGTAATAGAAGACTTTGATCGGCTGCTGAAAGTCAATTTTGTTAGCCCTTAAGTGCATAAGGGGGGGGGGGGTGTCCATATAGACCCTGGATTTATGTAATTGTCAAGGTAGGGGTTGCGTATGATTTGGTGCAAAAAAATTCAAATCGGTCGCGTCGTTTTTGAGATAATTAGCATAAACTGGTAAAATGATGGCGCTGTTCAAATTTTGTTTTGTCCCGAAACGAAACAACTTTTTCAAGTTTTAATTTCAGCAATGTATTTATAATTATAATCTGCTATTATGAGCAAGTTTTCATTGAAAAATTCTTTTTGGAAAGCTGATTTCCAATTTTTATGCGGGAAATTTTTCGGAAAAAATGAAAATTTGACACGAATTGGAAATCCGGCGCCATTTTGAAACGAAATAACGGATTTTTATTTTTTTGTTGTTTCATATGATTTTAATTGAGTTGGTGTATCACTGTGTACAGTTTTAAAGATAAGTAGTATAGAGAACATTGTTTTTAAAGCGATCAAAATCCGGGGTCCATATGGACCCCCCTTGTGCACTAATACAAAACCTTCAAACAAATTAAAAACTTTTAAGGATAAGTGTGTGAGTTTTGTTTACATTGTATCTGTTCCCTGCATATATATTTATCATTTTATTCATTAGACCTATATTGTTTTTGTATTCCCGTACTTTGATTATACCTTCAAATCGACTATCACCAGACAAAGACCTAAAACCCCTGTTTCTTTATTTAAATACATATTACCAACCATCAGTGGTCTGGTTGTAGACATAAAATTAACACCATTTTAGACTTGTTCTGAAACATGTATAGATTTACAAATAAGAGACAAAGAACATTATAATAATTGTTACTTATGTCGAACATTATTTATGACAACTTCGCCCCAAAATGAAGGACAAGTCAAAATTCTTATGTTTTAAGTCTATTACATATAATACATTCTTAACATTCTCAGTTTCAAATGATTCGGTATGTCATAATTTCTTCTTTTTTAATATTTGTTAACAATAAAAATTGCTTTAACCCTAGAAATATAATTTCTCTTTCCATGTTTTGTTATTTGGGTACATTTTGACAATACTATATTTCATCGTTCTCTCTTTTATATGTATATTGGCATTAAATTGATAACGTTTCTCTGTAATACGGACGTGCTTATTTTAAAAGTACTATCTATTTACAGTATTAAGAACTCTTCTCTCTATTTCTTGGTAAATTTCATCATAAAATAACGGTCCCACATTCTCGCATTTCTCTTACGTTATTATCAACGAGGAACAAAGAAACATTGAAGTGGATCACTTACAAAGTTCTTTCTCATTTTAAGTTATTTCAAAACTTACTTTATTCACAATTGCAAAATAGTTGTCGCACTCCCTTTACGAAAATACCCTATATTTATTAACACACGAGTTCGGCACAATTACATAATTTACTAATTAAGTCATTTCTAGTGCCTAAAGTTCCTTTTACACAACAAAACACTCATTCTGATATGTTCTCAATATTCAACAATAATTCAAAACAATATAAACTGAGCATCCTATAATTTTTCGACAAAGCAGAAAGGACAGGGCTACGAGTAGCCATCAGTTTATGACTGATCGTGAAGAATAGCGATACCTTTATACCCCAAAACGTTTTATACTATGCATACTTTTTATAGTACAAATATACCAATTTTAAACACCAGAGTGTTTACACATATAATGCTAGACGTAAGTTCAGGTCTTCGAATCTTTTAACTTTGGGAGGCAAGAGGAAAATTAACAGCCTTAAAATACTCCCATTCATCATTTTGTCACTTTTTAGTATGTTAAGTATCACTGATTTAGACATAAATGTATATATTATACTAAACAACGTGATTTTGCAATGTTTCGACCGAATAAATAAGTGTTCATTTCTTTCAGGAACAGTAATATAGAATGTCCTTAAATTTCTTGATAATTGGTTGAAATTTTTAAAATACAAACGGTATTTTTAAGGTGTTTCTTTAAACAATTTAAACTGATATGGCAAACTCTCTAGACAAACAAAAAACTAAGAAACAATGCATAAAGATAATTACACACGTCATTTACCGAAAGGTAGTTTCCCATGTGGAGATCCTCGACTCCTTGGTCTTCCTCTTCCCCTCCTTCTACCCCTCACTGAACTCGTATCATCAGTGTTCCTTACTCTTGCCAGTTCCGGATATGCTCTTTTTCCAAAGGGTAAGGATCTTGATCCGGCATTAGCATTGTATCCACGTATTACTCTGCACATAAAACCATATGAACAAGACGCACGTTGACTTTTGGCATATGACGTCATACTCAGCCGTAGGGCATTACTTGATGACTTTGGTAAATACACTTGATCACGTGATATAAAGTTGTTTTCAAGAGGTGGCCATGATGTCCCAGGGGCACTTTCGTCGTCACGTGGGGGTAAAGCAGGATCATCTATCTTATCTAGCAACTGGTCTAGGAGATCAAGTAAGACTGTGGCACTATGAAGTCCCAAGTCCGAAGAGTCGTCTTCGTCTCCCACTAGTAGAGGTATATCTGAAAGACATAAGAATGCACATGTACTTAAAACTTTTTGTTCTTATAGACAGAACCTTTAATTATAAAGCACGATAAAGTGAAAACACTTTTATTTAATGTTGCAGAAGAAGACAAATAATGTTTTTAAAAATACTGTCTTGTGACAATACTTCGTATTTACTAACAGTACACATTGTAAGTATAAATGATAAGCATACATTATAGGTATTTACCAGAATGCATAAGATTAAGTCGCCATTGTTAAACATATCTGCACTATTGCATGCCCTGTATGGACCTCAAACGCACAGAACATGTTATAATTGTCGTTTTCTTTGTAAATGTAATCTTTATAAAATATCCTGCTGATTAATACTTTTTTTAAAAAATGTACATTTTCAATGAGTAAGAAATAAACTAGTTAGTATTCTTTAACCCACGGCTTCTAACGGGGTGGAAGTGGTTCCCTATTGGTTGATCGCCGACTCCATGAAAAAACAAAACGAAAAACCTAAAACAGTGACTCTGCGCATTTAAGTAATTTCTTTTACATCCTTTTCGGTCATTTCAATTTAAAAAATAAGTTAATGGTATGGTATGCCGTCAAAGTCCGAAGGTGGTTTGGTGAAGTGGTTGCTTTTTAAAACCATAAGTCGCCATTTTGAAATATATCTGCACTCTATGGACTCATTTGCAAAGAACATGAATTTATTGTTGTTTCCTTTATTTTTTAGCAAACACTTTGAAGAATATCTGATTTTTAGAACCTTTATAAAAAAATATAAAAAATGGAAATTTTTGCACGGAGCTATTTTGTGCCGTAATATCTACGTAACGTCTTGACTGCTTTTCAAGATCTTGTATCAATGGAAAGAGGAAGCCCTATCCTATACTGAAGTACCGTATAACTATTATAAACGTTGGGCATGTCAATTTTCAAATCACAGGGGGTGTAATACCCTCTCAGGAAGACGTGTTACAAAAAATAAGGCTCAGGAAGACGAGGTTTTGGCTTGTTTGTTTTTGTTTATTGAAATCTTTGCAATCGTTGAGAAGCAGACCCAGATAGCACCACATCGTTGGCCCAACGTTGGCACAACGAAGCACGTTACGTTGGGTCAACGTCAAATTTTGATGTTGGACCAATGTAATTTTGGCCGGGTAAACTACGTTGGCTCAACGTAATTTTTAAGACATTGGCCCTTCATTGTCATAACGCTTATTTGACGTTGAACTTTTAGTCGTCTGTACAACGTTGGATCAACGTAAAAAGTCTGATGTTAGCCCAACATTAATGTAACATTTTTTTGACATTTGTATACGAATAAACGTTGGGCCAACATTTTTATGACAATTTAATTTAGTAAATTGACGTTGGGCCAATATTGTCATCTCCTGATTGACTGATTTCTTGGAGGACATACAAGGCATGTCTCATTTGCCAAGACTTCAAACCAATGTCAAAGTATCTTAGCAAGAGAACGAGCATAGCAATATTTGACAAAGCTAAACTTCCAATATAGAAACAAAATGTAAATTCTGTGGTGTCTTTTTGTAAATAACCAACATTCATGACGTTGGTCCGATGTTGACCAAGCAACTGTTTTCCAACCACCTGCCAACTAAATTCTTTGACGTTGGCCCAACGTTTCTCAACGTCGTCATTACATTGTCTTGCCAACCAATACCCAGCAACAACTACCAAATAATATTGACGTTGATAATACGTTGACTAAACGTTAGCTCTACGACCGCGACGGTGCCAACCATTGCCGACGTTGGCAAGACGTAGCCGTGTTATCTGGGGAGAGTGTATTTAACCTCTAATGAGACATCTGAAACCTACACTCACTATTTCAGCAAAACATCGCGTGTGTTTGTGTGAATATAGGCCTCTAAAGTGAAAATGACGAAGAGGTCATCTTTCTTGTCATGAAAAAGATAGACTCATGCATATTCTGTTATATAACTATACAGTATTTTAAGTTAAGTAAGCTAATAAAACGCGGAAGTACTTGGAAATATCTGAAAGAACTTGTCATAAAATATGTGTTTGTGTGTTTTCATTTTTTACAACCCCTGTGGGCATTAGTTTAAAACGAAACAATATAGAATTAAAACATAAAGGATAAACCGGTCTTAAGTTGTTGTCATTTTTGCAAAATGTGTGTCTTCAATTCTGTCCACAGAGTCATCATTTACTGACTGATTTGATCAATTCAATCCAGAGGTGTTTTCAAAATTTCCAGTATTACAGTATTACAACGACGACGATTAATACGGGGGTGTATCAAAAAAATTGAATTTTTCAAAGAAGGGATGGAGCTATATCAATGAAATTTTGTCAGAATAGTCACTCATCTTTATGTACATTATGGTGCAGAAACTGTGTCATAAGTAGTTTTACTTTCTTTGCAGGTTGTGATTGATGGCATCCACCTAAATGCTTAAAACATAAGCTACATGGAGAAAATTGAGATACGGGGTAATAAAATTACCTGTATTTTTAGGGCCCAGTAAATCATAATGACACGAGCAAAGTTTTAGTTTTTTGATACCTTAGTTAACGGTAGGGTTTCCTATTTTCTTTGATACCTAAACTACAAATATCAGTCAATAAAATACGTCACAACGACGTAATAAAACATGGCCGACCTGAAAATGCTGGTTTTCACTGACATATATATAATAACGGATTTTTTTTCAATAGACAATCCTTATGGTTTATTCAGAGTCTGACGATATCCATCGACTGTGGGCAGTCAAATAAAAGTGGGGAATGTTGTTACTTTGCACATTGACTATGCAGAGATGTCTTAGGCATCTCATAATAAAATTACGTTCCTGGCTCTATTAATTGTCTTTTGAGTGGAAATTAAAACATTTTGATACCCCCTCATATACTTGGATAAAACAGGTGGTACTGAAAATCAAATATTTGACGCTTTACATTATTAGGTAAATTACATCTTGAGTCAAAAAAAAAAAAAATCAAAATTGAGCTTTTGGAATGACTTGAAAGCTTGTTTAATGAGGTTTGAAATAATACCAAATTATAGAAATCAGACATTTGGTGACCAAGTTACATTGACATATTTATGACATGAAATACACTTCTGCGAGAAAAACGTTTGAAAACAATTTGACAATGACAATTTTAAACTCAAATTATTAATGGTTTTCAAAGAATCCCATTCACAAACTCCAAATTAAAGCAACCAGCAATTTTACTTGCCCGATTGACACCAAACTTGGCACATATATATACTTTTGAGAGTGTAACAAAGTCGGCGATATGAAATTTGCCGGGGGAATTATAGGAATTTGCTGATAATTTTATCGTGCTAAGTGGTCATATGTGACGGCTCACCCCGAAAGGGGGGGGGGGGGACTTTGAAGATGATATCAATTTTGATTTTTTTCGTTTCATCTGTTGCGACATTTGCTAAGCTTTAAAATGACACCTTACTTGTTGAATTGATCCAGGCGATCAAATTTTACAACAGAAAATCTACTGGAAATTCTTATTATTTTCTATATTTGTTGCTGCCTATTTTCATTTGTATCTTGAAAAAGTTTTTATGTCGCAAAGTCCCCTTTTTCGGGTTGAGTCAACACAAATATGGTACTCAAGTGACTATCCCACGGACATTTTCAGCAAAGAGGATTTGACTTGGTCAGAAACAACTCCAATTTTCACATTTAGCATTTTTGTTTAGAGCGTAGTTTTAGAAAACAAGTTCATTTATTGAAAATATATACTTCAAGGACCTCATTTTGTACACTTTCTTAAAATTAACCCTCCGACCATTTTTGACTCATTTTCAACTTCAAACGGCCGTAAGCTCACAATCGGGGTTGTACCTTTTGATGTAACGCGTCACATATTTCTAGCGGCAAAATCAAATAACCATTAATTAAAATCTAAAAAAAAAAATGAAATACATCTGAAAAGAGGTTAACGAATAAACGAATCTTAATTGTAATGTCATTAAGCCAGCACGTATCACACACCATAGAGAAATTATGTTAATAAAACTTTTCAAATGTTAATGCAAATTTTTCACTGCATTTATTAACATGAAGCTCATGTTTCAGATGTGTGTCTTCTATTTGAATAATAACACTTTCCTTACAGTTACAGTGTTAAGTGGTGTCAGTCACTTAACAGTTTAAATGTAGCAATTATTAATACTATTAACGCAGATAATATGTTAACTGTTATAGTGGAGACTGCTATAAGTAATTTCATGATACGAAAGATGAAATAACCTCATCACAATATACGTAGAGATACTAGAGATACTGCAAATCTAAATTTATCAGACAAAGTGACAGATTTTTCGAGTTTTGCAACTTTACTGACGCTTGTCTTTTACGTAAGCAGTTTTGCATCACATTTATCACAAGCTACAACATTCATGTCTACCAAGTATTAAAGAAATGTATTGGAGAATGTAAATTCATTTTTACTAAACGATAATCTTACATGCTTTGCTCTTATAAAAATTTAATGAACCGGGGTAAATAAATTCAGATTTACTATGTTATTAATTCGTGAACTTGGTTTTTAAAAATGTGTTACGGCTATGATTAAGGTCAGTCATATTATTGGGTAAAATTAAAATTTGTATAACATTGTTGTCATTTTGGCATAGATCCTTGTTGCGTATTAATCATTAACTTGCTTTTTAAAAACCGTAATCCCCGGGGGGGGGGGGGGAAACTGGGTATTCTGACCGGGTAACCACCCGCGTTACCAAAAAGGTGAGACCTGGACAGGTCTCGAGACTTGCAATATAGGGTATCAAAATCGACCTGATACTCTGCAAGTCTCACATAGGGTATCAAATTTGTCTTTTATGGTATCAAACTTAGAAAGAATTGTTAAATTAATGACAATGGTACCTTAAATTGCCCGGACATGTTTCAAATACCTAGAAACACTTCTTAAAAGTGTTCAAATGGTGTACAGTTACATTTTACCAATGATTTCTTGCAATTATTATTTTGTCACAATCGCGTAAAGTCTCAGATAGGGTATTCATTTGACCATGTTGGCAGGTATGGTCTCGGATAGGGTATCCATCTCAGATAGGGTATCATTTCACTCATTTTTGCCAATTTTTGGTCTCACATAGGGTCACCTGCGGAACTCGGGTGGTTACCCAGACACAAATATCAGTTACCCCCCCGGGCCGTAATCTAATTAGGAGGTGTCACTATTTATTAGTCATGTATACAGATGTATATGTTGTACATAAAGGGTACCTTACCTAGGTGCAACATGGTCGTTTTCAATGCTAAAACAAGCTTTCTTTGCAATGACGTAGTATCACATCATTGGTGAACATTGAATAATGTACATTTGATTCTAATTATATATACAAAGAGTACATACTATATCCTCAAATTCTACACCTACATCATTAGTTAATTGTCGTTATTGTTAAACAAAACAAACACATTTGCCCAACTTTGAATTGATACGTATATATTTTTCCTGACAGAACATTGAACATTTCAAACATTTTATAACCTTTGAAAGTTTGATATACGTGAAAACTAAACCTGGAATGAGTTATATATTACTTGCGGCCATTTAGCACTGTATCACCGGTTGCAAGTAGGGAACATTTTACATTTATGTCACAACTGAAATTGAAGGTGCCATTTTGGATTTATAAAATGTACTACTTCCGGTTGAGCCCTGAGGGATGAGAATGTGATCGGAATCTACACCTTTAAATAAAAAGAATTGCAATAATAATATATCTATATTAAAAATTATACAAGAATACTTAAGCATTAAATAAATGGTTATTCGTATAATATTAATAAAACAAAACAATACCTAATACCTAAAAAGTAGTTTGTGTGAATGAAGCCAAGTTAGTTATCTCTACCTGCACTTCTTTGAGGGAAAAACCCTCAAAACAACCATGAAAATATAAATTTAAACCAATAATCCTACCAACTATCGAGATTACAAAACATAAAATCTTAATTAAGCACTCTACACAGTCGTACATTTAAGAAAATGACAGCTATTCTTTTAAAAGATTAATTAACTTTATTGATAACTGTTGTAAAAATGGGTTACACGATTTTGTATAATTTTCATGTTTTATGCGCTATGGTGTTAAAGAAATCGTTTCGGTAAGGATAGAATTTGACATCCTATAGAAAATAAATTCATCACATTTGGTGTTATTTACCATGAATATATGAATATATTCATTAAATTTTCACCTAACGACTCGACTAGTAATTTTTTGTCATAATGT
>JXSR01S009755.1:0-20361 GCA_000969725.1 Ophiothrix spiculata
ACGGGTTACGGGTGTTTTTAGGACTCGGGTCACGCAAGTTTTGGATGGAGCCTAAATAATAGCTTTTTCATGAGTTCAGTTTAATTAATTAGATACTCTGTGAAATGTGTTATCTTAATAATATTGATATTGTCTCTTACCATTGCTATCAGCATCAAATAAAACCGATGGAAATGATATCGCAATTCTAGGCTTCTCTTCTTTCTTTGAGCTGTTTACAATATCATTGTCTACTTGGAGTAAATCGCCACCTTCAAAACTGTTACCATCGTTGTTATTATTGCTAAGAATGGCAAAGCTCAACTTTTCCTTTTGCTGATCGGGTTGTATTGTTGTTGTTTTTAACACAATATTTGGTTCCACAACTGATATATTTTGTCCTTGTTGTGTGCTCTTTTCTATTTGTGCTTCGAAAGATTTTAGTATGTTTACAAAAGTAGACGGGTCTGTCGTCTGCTTCTCCTCCTCCTGATTCTTCTTTAGATCAACTACATTGTCCACAATGCTCACGACTGCTGATGTTACCTGTATAATAGTGACATAGAAAACAAGTCAGTCAGTATTGGACCTCAACCTTTGCGTTCCTGCTTCTTTTTCTCCTCCAAAACTCCTCGTTTTACTTCTGTTTCCACCTTTATTTCTGTTTCACTTTCTTCTTTCATACTAGGAATTCTATCATACCTCTGGATCAGCAGAATTTACATCTACGATATTCTCGAAGGTTGCTGCAACATTTTCGATATCTTCTGATGTCAGAGTCTCCACGGTGTCCGTGACATTCACCAAAGCTTCGGCCACATTTTCCACGTTGTCTTCTACCACAGGTGTCTTAAAAGAACGTTCATAACAAACTTATGTAATTATACATGCATCTTCTGTTACACGTATTCTACGAGTACGATATAGAAAGGAAGAAAGAATTAATTATAAAACACACGACAAGAATAAGTAAAGCCTATGAGCAGAGCATTTGAAAACAATTCGACGAATTCTCAAAATAAGAAATTCAAAGGTAGTAAAAGAATTAATGTATTTTAATGACATTTTTTATCGTCTAATTTAGAAGCATGGTTAAAAAGCTGCTGTAAAAACATGTATGCTCTCCTTTTGGGACGAGATGATTTCGACAGTGGCGAGCGTAGTTCCAGATGAAAATTAAGGAGTCAAATACTTCCACCATGATGAAAAGAACAATTATTTGTTCTTAAAATCTTATATGATTGAATCGAAATGTTATCAAAAACTATTCCCTTCAAATAAAAGGTACCTCAGCTAGGTCATCGAGGTCAGGAGAATCTTTTTCTCCACAGCCAATAAACTCTGCATCTCCCCAAAGTGCTACACGATCCGAATCCCGTTTACATATGCGTTGTGCTATACCATATCCACCTGCGTAAGAACAACAACAAAAACGATAGTGCGCCATTTTCACACGAGTTTTCTTCTGAAGAACATACACAATACACATTATATATCAGATAATGAAAAGTTACCTGTTGCTTTCGTGACAATTAGCTGGCAAGTCTCGCCAATCTTCTGCCTTATCAATCAATCAAAGAAAATTTGTATAGCGCCAAAATCAAAAAGACATTGTGTTCAAAGGCGCTAATGACAGAAACATGGAACATTAAACATCATACACTTGATTAAATAGATAAGTCTTTAACAGTTTCTTAAATGCATCAACAGTATTTGCATCCTTGATGTAGTCCGGAAGAGGATTCCATTTCTTTGGACCATAACATGAGATAGAACGATCAGCAAAAGTGACTGCTTGAGTTCTTGGCACAAAATATTTAGGAGATGATGTAGATGTGTCTGCGCGGAACTTGGAGTTGGAATAAGCCCGAGATATATGATGGCACCTAATTATGATGAGATTTGTACATAAGCGTGAGAATTTTAAAGATGATACGTTGTTCAATTGGAAGCCAATGAAGAGCAATCAGTACTGGAGTGATGGAATCATATTTCCTGCGCTGGACAATGACACGAGCAGAAGTGCGTTGGACGTTTTGTAGTCTGGTGAGAAGTGTTTTGCTATTACCTGCCAATAAGCTGTTGCAGTAGTCCAGTCTGTAAGTAACAAGTGTGTGCACAGCAAGCTTGGTTGCCTCTTTGGTAAGCATTTTGCGAGCACGACTAATTTTAAGAAGGTGGTAATTTGCAGACCTGATGATATTTGCAACTTGTGCACTCATGGTCATACCAGAGTCAAACATAACTCCAAGATTTCTGATAGGATTTGTTTGCAATGGAACATTAACACCAGAAACATTCACAGAAGGCAGGTTAATCTTTGCTAGCTGAGATATGAATCCAATTACCATAACTTCCGTCTTGTCAGCATTTAATTTCAGAAATTTGTTGGACATCCACATTTGTACCTTTGCAATACAATCTTCAAGTTTAGAAACAGCTAGGTTCACGCCAACGTCAGAGGTGGGACAGACAGAAACGTAAATTTGGGTGTCGTCTGCATAGATGTGCAGACCCAAACTATATTCACGAATAATATCTCCGAGAGGCAATATGTAAACGGCAAACAACAGTGGACCTAATACGGATCCTTGCGGCACACCATACACTAAGTTCTGAACAGAAGAATATTAATCGTTTATAAGGACACGCTGAGATTGATTGGATAAATAAGATCTAAACCATGTAAGAGGAATTCCTTGAACACCAAGCATATACTCCAAGCGATGAAGAAGAACTCTGTGGTCTATAGTGTCGAAGGCACTACTCAAATCAAGCAAAACAAGGATAGTTATACCCTGTCTCTCCATTGTCCACAGAATGTCATTTTGAACCTTAATTAAGGCAGTTTCGGTTGAATGAAATGCCTTAAAAGCAGATTGAAGAGGCTCATGTAGTCTAGTATCAGTCATAAGAGTGGTTAACTGCTTTGCAACGACGCGTTCAAGTACTTTCGACAAGAAGGGAAGGTTCCTGACAGGTCTATAATTCTTCAGCGTGTTGTGGTCTAAATTGGCCTTTTTCAGTAGCGGGGAGATCACAGCCTCCTTGAAAGTACTAGGAACAGTGCCTGGTAGGGGGGGGGGGTACTTAAATTTGATTTGGGTAGGGACGTGCCTCTGGGAGATTTGGAAAGCCACCCATCCAAATACCAATTTTTAAGAAAAATTGACCATCCATATACCAAGTCTTCTAAATTTGGAGCCAAATTTAATCAAAAATCTCATTTTTCTGTCCAAATTTGTTCTATTTTGGCAAAACTTTTATAACATTTTGAGAAGAAATCTCCAAATTTACGGCATTTGGCGCAAAGTTCCGAAAACCCGTCAAAATACCTCATTTTACGAAGAAAAAGGACCGATTGGAATACCAAAAAGCCTGATTTTGCTACCCAAATTAGTACCCCCTGGACTGCCTTACAACAATGACAGTACCCAAACATAATTATTTATGGTATGTCAGCAGACACTGAGACCTAGATTGCGACATAATTTCTAGTAACAGTATTAAAACTCACGTTTTTCAGTGTCTACGTCACACCTTTGATTGGAGTCGACTGTTTGGTTTTGAGCTGGAGTCCTAGGCCACGAAAAGTTTCTTGAATTTACCTCAGCAAAATCATCGGGACATGCAGCTTAAAACAGATTGAAAACAAATGTATGACGGGGTTGTAACATCATCGCAGAGGACGGTAGTAAATATATGTAACAATTTAAAACAATTCACAAACTTGAATTTCATCCACATGCGGTATGAAATTATGAATTCATCAGAATCCATATTTAGTCAGACATGTTAGTTTTTGTAAGCAAATCAAAAGAAGGATGTGACAACTGACACATGCTGTTCCATTATCTTTGTATAATGTACAATCGGTTAAATAAATGATTGAACATACTTGACATATAAATTAGCTCATTACGCACACATTTTTGATGGAAAGTTTTAAGAAAAAGTGGAAAGTCCCGGTTCACGTACCTGTTACTAATACTTGTATATAACAAGACGCCGTGTTGCCTGATGGGTCCCATGCTTCATAATGGATCCTATGTTCCCCGACAGTGAAGTTATGAGGTGAAGTGTGTGACGAGTTCCTCCCTGATTCTCGTTTTGAGTTATCATGATAGACTGGATCCGGCCATTTGACAGTAATTGCATGTTGATCTGTTATTGCAAAATGCTCTGGAATAACGGGACATTGAAGTACTGGTTCCTCGGTATCTGGGGTGAATAATGTGCAATAAGATATGTAACCTCACAAGAAAACCATGCTTAATACATTTACACTACATCTTTTTAGCAGGCTTGGCGTCCAAAGACATTCGCTCTCCCGAGTGACATTCGCTCACCCTACCAAGAAAACTTCGCCCCAACAGCAAGGGACATTCGCTTAACACATTTTACGACATTCGCTACACTTCAGATTGAATTGGAGCGAAGATCGCTCCGAATATTCTTGGGTTTGTTTATTGAATAACCATAGCACTACAACATGCGCGAGAGATATTCGCTTTTATCGATTTAAACGATGTTCGCTTAAATGCGAGTGACATTCGCTCTCCGTTTTAGCGAATAAGTCAGAGCGAATATCAAGAGCGAATGTCACTCGGCCGAGCGAATGTCTTTGGACGCCAAGCCTAAAAGCAAATAGTTTACAAATCAACTTTGCTATCAATAGATGGGTATGATCCTCCCCTATCCATCGATATCAAGATCTTAAAAATCGGTCAAGGATTTACGTTATAAAGTTGGTCAGGATCAGAAAATCAGGATTTAGGTAAAATGGCCACCAAAATTTGATAGCATTTCTTTTGTATTTTTATTTTTAGAGTGGACCCTCAGCGAATTGTTTTTCAATGTCTCAGCATTGTTGACAATCGAAGAGACAGATACTAAATTATTTTCTTAAATTAAAAATTCGCTTGTTAAATAATGGCAGTGAAGTTACCTTCTATCGTGACAGTGAACGATACTTTCTCAGTGTTGCCTCTTTCATCTGTAAAATTATACGCTACATCCGTGATGCCGATCGGAAACTTATCGCCGGATTGGAAGTTTGATGAAATCGAAACTTCGGAGCCTGAATTATCAATAGCTATGAAGTCTGTATTCCACGTAACAGTTGCATAATCTTTACCATGATCAGTCTCGTGTCTCAAGTTATAAAGGTTGTGTGATACTGATGGTGGCTCATTATCTGAAAGATTGTAATGATATCGATAATTTCAATATACAGTTAATCCTTTATTCTTGCTTCAAATTAAGAATAAGTTTTATCTATTCAATAACGGTATTAAATATTTACAAGCATACAAAGTAGAATAGTTCAACTTGATAATAACCTACCTAAGACTGTAACAATGAACCTCACTAAGGCGATGTTTCCACCCCTATCTGTTGCGTTGTATATTACAGTTGTTGGCCCTAGGGGGAATATGTCGCCAGATTTGAAGTTCGATGTAAGATTGACACCCGAACCAGAATTATCTTCTACTGTTACGTTGTCCAGCCAGTATACGACGGCAGTTGGTAAACCGACATCAGTGCTTACGGTAATATTGGTGAAACTATGAGTCATGGTTGGTGCCTCATTATCTAATTAAAAGCATGATACAGAAGGTTATGACGTTTATTTATTTGCAGATTTTACCTTCTTAATAAAAACAGAAGTTCAAACTGTTTACAGCGAAAATTACTTGCTTTAAGTAATTTTTAAAACAAGTAAACTTACCGATAACTGTCACATTGAACGTCACAGAAGCTGCATTTCCACTCTCATCTGTTGCAGTGTATATCACTGTTGTTGTCCCTATCGGGAATATATCGCCGGATTTGAAGTTCGATGTAAGATTGGTAATTGCGCCGGAATTATCCGTCACTGATACGTTCTCTAGCCATGTTACGGTAGCATTTGGTAAACCGATATCAGTATTGACAGTGACATGGGTGAAATTAGGTAGAATTATCGGTGCTTCCTTATCTAGAAAGAGAAGAGGGAACATAAATGGTTGCAGACATATTTGCTATTTTAGCCATATTACTTCGGGCCGTCGCTCCTCAGTAGTAAAATATCAACAGTTTTAGTCACTTCAGTTCCATAGTTCTAACCAGAGATCTTCAAGTCAGCATATATTTGTATACTTTATCCGTAATGTACAAACTATTATATTGCTTGTCATGACATCTTAAAAACATTCGCAACACTGTAATAACAGTTTTTTTTCTTTAGTATTTTTATTTTTAGAGGGGATCGTCAGTGACTAGGCGAATTGTTTTTCAATGTCTCAGCATTGTTTATATACAAAGAGAAAATTACCAAATTCTTTTCTTAAGTTAAAAATTCGCGCGCTGAATAATGGCAGACAATTTACCTTCTATCGTAACAGCGAATGTTACTTTCTCGGTATTGCTGCTTTTATCTGTAAATTTATACTCTACATCCGTGGTGCCGATCGGAAACCTGTCTCCAGATTGAAAATGAGATGAAATCGAAACTTCGGAGCCTGAATTATCAGTAGCTATGAAGTCTGTTTTCCACGTAACAGTTCCATAAGGTTTACCACGATCAGTCTGGTGCCTCAAGTTATAAAGGTTGTGTGATACTTTTGGTGGCTCATTATCTGAAAAATGGTAGGGTTATGAATAAATCATTTATTCTTGCTTCAAATTAAGAATAAGTTTTATCTATTCAATAACGGTATCAAATATTTACAGGCATACAAAGTAGAATAGTTCAACTTGATAATAACCTACCTAAGACTGTAACAATGAACCTCACTGAGGCGATGTTTCCACTCTCATCTGTTGCGTTGTATATTACAGTTGTTGGCCCTAGCGAGAATATGTCGCCAGATTCGAGGTTCGATGTAAGATTGACAGCCGAACCAGAATTATCTTCTACTGTTACGTTGTCCAGCCAGTATACGACGGCAGTTGGTAAACCGACATCAGTGCTTACGGTAATATTGGTGAAACTATGAGTCATGGTTGGTGCCTCATTATCTAATTAAAAGCATGATACAGAAGGTTATGACGTTTATTTATTTGCAGATTTTACCTTCTTAATAAAAACAGAAGTTCAAACTGTTTACAGCGAAAATTACTTGCTTTAAGTAATTTTTAAAACAAGTAAACTTACCGATAACTGTCACATTGAACGTCACAGAAGCTGCATTTCCACTCTCATCTGTTGCAGTGTATATCACTGTTGTTGTCCCTATCGGGAATATATCGCCGGATTTGAAGTTCGATGTAAGACTGGTAATTGCACCGGAATTATCCGTCACTGATAAGTTCTCTAGCCATGTTACGGTAGCATTTGGTAAACCGATATCAGTATTGACAGTGATATCGGTGAAGTTTTGTGTGATTATTGGTACCTCTTTATCTAGGAAGAGAAGAGAAACTTTAGGAAGATTTATTTTTTAGATTTTAAATACCCATCCAAAAATAGAATGAATCAATCTATATATCTATCTCTATTATAATTTACATCTATATTTTTGCACAAAAGGCAACAGACTTATAGACAAAATGATGTCGTGGTTACCTACCTATTACTGTGACAATGAACGTCACTACAACATCATTTCCACTGCTATCTGTTGCTTCATATATCACAATTGTTTTCCCCAGAGGAAATATATCGCCAGATTTGAAGTTCGATGTAAGGTTGATACCTGAACCGGAATTATCCGTCACTGATATATTCTCCAGCCATGTAACGACAGCAGTCCGTAAACCAATATCAGTGTTGGCAATGATATTGGTGAAATTATGTGTAATGTTTGGTGCCTCGTTATCTAATATACGTAAAAGCATAGGATTTAGATTGTTTAAATGTACATTTTACTTGACCCGTCTTCCTAAGGGGGGTGGTTACCACCCCCACCCTAACGGATGATCGCCGATCGCACCAAAACGCAAAACAAAGCGACCCCGAGCATTTGTGTAATTGTTTTTACATTCTTTGCGGTCATTTTGACGACAACAAAATCGGGGGTACCACCTAAAGTGGGGTTATGGTAGGCCGTCAAAGTCGGCGGGTAGGGGGGGGGGGGGCCACCTCGGACAATTTTAAATTGTCATTTTGAAAAATATCTGCATGCTATTGACTTGAAACTTACAGAACATGTTAGAATTGTTGATTCCTTCGTTTATTAGCAAAACAAAATCGGACATTTAGAACTTTTATAACGAATTTTCGGTACGGAAATACTTTGTGACGTCATAATTACGTAACGTCTAGACCGATTTTCATGATCTTGGTATCAATGGAAAGAGGAGACCCTACCCTATACTATAGTATTAAACAATATAACTTGGGGGGGGGGTGTCCCAAGTTCAAAATCACAGGAAGCCGTGTTACAGAAAAAGGCTTACTAGGAAGACGAGGGTTAATGAAAACAGAAGGATTGATTTTATTTTCATATCAATGATAAGATGATAAGATTAAATACCATAACTGATGAATCAAAAACAATTCCTTATGTTCACAGACATCAGAATATATGATGCTTGAAAACGTAGTTGCGAGATTGTAAGACATTAAACACTTAATCTATATACTTAACGACTTTTGCCGACTCTGTGATAAACCCTTTGTTAAGGGTAAAGGGAATCCATCTGCTCAGGAAAATGTGAATCCTAACTATTTTTTAATCATGAAAAGATAAATAGCTTCCACTGCATTTGCGGAGACTCGAACCATGAATTATGGCAGGGGTTAGTCATGCATTACGAGGCGAGGGATCTACCGCTGAGCTATCAAGGCAGCGTTGAGATCGTGAACTAAAATCTCAAACATAAACATTAGAATGCCGTATTTTTCTTTTGTTCACATAAAAATTGCAATTTTTGCCTCATTGTAATGCTAAATTTGTAAGCAAATTATGCGAATGCGTATATCAGACAAAATGTAGATAATGTAGATACTAAAAACAGACAATTCACAGCTCAAAGAGGGCGAACTCAGAGTCGTAATTCACGTCCGTATTTTCTGGCAAAACAACGCGGATTTGTTGCATTATCATTCAAAATCAACACAACATATTTATAAGATATTATTTGCAATTCAATAAGACGTATCAAGCCAACAATCTGTCAAAATTTGAAAACAGTGGAATTGTTTGAACATCATGAGGTTTCGACGAAAAAGGGTCAACTTTTTCGAAGTAGTCTTTAGACGTCATTTTGACCTTGATAATAGACGTGAAATCACTAGTAAAGATTCATATATAAACTAGAGACTCTATTCCATATGTACGTCAATAATTGTGATATTTTGATATGTGTAAGTAGGTAAAAACTTGCAGTAAACATGACGTTCAGCCGAGCGAGACGTTTTTAGGGACTGTAGCCGTAAGTACTCGGATATCCAAAACTCTGATAATACTTAATAAGGTCGAAGTCAGTTCAAGTTTGCAATTTGAATAACACTTATTTCATTTTTCGCTTTTATTCACAGAATTCAATTTAATTTTTGACTTCACTGATAATCAGGGAGATTGTAGATTGCGCGAAAGTAAATAATACTATTCTCGAAATGAAGGTTTCGATGCACACTCGACGCAACCATAGGTCAATGTGCACAGCACGACAAAACACAAACTTGGGTAGCCTTCTTACAATTGGCATAGTAATATGAAAATAACTATACGAATATTACTCGAAATATCTCGGTCAAAAGAGATCATCCGTCGAATATGACCCCACACATAGGAAGATACCTTGCATACGTATAAATTTCAGTCGTTGTTTTGCCAATAACAATTCTAATATGATCTTAATGGTAAATTTTGTGAAAAAAATATGACGTCACATCCTGGCGTTATAATTATTCTGACCCAGAGGTTGATTTTAAGGTCTTCCAATAAATACCCAGTAATATGCCAGTGAGAATGAATGAACCAATGGAATGTTCAGCGAGGTAAAATTACCAAGCAGATTTCAGTAGGACAACTGGGTTGCATGAATCAAACTGTATTATGGGTGTATATATATCCCTCAGACATTTGTTTACATTATTCAAAGAGCTAGTAGTGTTACCTTTCAACATGTTCAAGGTAATTTTAATTTACTTGTTACTTCAGGAATAAACAGTGTTTTGGCATTGTTTACAATTATGTTCAAGTATAAGGCATGCATTTTGTATCTATGGGAATTATTCTCACTCTGGGTGGTTTTGAAGTATTGATCTCAAATTTTGAATGGAATTATCTTTTACGTTTTAATGATTTTAGAAAGAAATGATCCCCTGCTTTGCATGCGTGAATGGATGAATCTGGGGTGGGGTGTTATATTTTTGCAATATTATCAAGCCTTATTAATACCATTGAACATACGCGCCAACGGGTTACAGAGATAAGCTCTGTAGCCAGGCGCACATGATACGCGTACACCCTAATTCACCATATCCAACTACCAAACCCTACGACCATTGCATCTGGATAGAGATAAAAATACTTATAGACAATTATTAGGATATGCACCTACCAATAAGGCCTAAAAATTGTTTTGTTACCCTTCTCCGATCGACCCTAAATCAGGCAAAAGTCGGGTCGGGATTGTTTTTCTTGATTTTTTTTTAAATTTTTTTCTATTATACTAGCCGTTTCTACCACAGAAACTCGCAATAAATGTGCTAAATTAACAAATCTTTGGTGTGCTGTCAGAAATAACTAATAAATGATTTTGTTTTGTCGTCATATGACTTTAAAATGTATTGTTTTTAGACATGTTTAAGGTCAAGATCTCCTTCAGGAAAAGTAAAAAATAAATAAAAATAAAATAAGAAATTATTCCAACCGACCTACCCGATTTAAAAATTTGGCCTTACTGTCAAACCTACCAATAACTGTAACATTGAACGCCACAGTAGCAACATTGCCACTATCATCTGTAGCGGTGTATTTCACCAGTGTTGTCCCGATAGGAAATATATCACCGGATTTGAAATGTGAAGTAAGATTGATAAATGAATCTGAATTATCAGTCACCGTTGCGTTCTCTGGCCAAGTTACCGTAGCATTTTGCAAACCAACATCAGTATTGACGATGATATGGCTGAAGCTATGTATTATGATTGGTGCTCCATTGTCTAGCATTGTAAAAGTAAAAATAAAAATGTGACATTTTAGGTACACGTAGATCATGCCTTATCTGACAAAACAACATTACTTTATCTTCTTTAACATATGGCATCAAAGTTTAAGGGTTGATGACGTCCATCGTCGGTTGGCACGATCGAAAAAATATTTTAAGGTTTTTGGCAAGACAGACATGTATTTAATACGATGACTATTAGAAAAAATGAAAAAATAACCTAAAATGTGTTTTAAAACTAATTATCCAAGGAAAACAGCTTGATTTGTTGTCAGTTACTATGCAACAGCAATTACGAACTTTATTTACTTCACAAATTATTATTATAATATTATTATATAGTATTATATAACGTACTCTATAACACAGACCCAGCGTAAACTGCAACATGTGCAAGGAGTTGGATGGCAGTCAAATATAAAATATATACTGATGTAAGGCTCACGATCCAAGCACTGGACCATTCGGTGAGAGCACAGTTTAAAAAAAATGGAGGGTAATCTGGAAGAACATTAAGATAAACGCCAGATGGTTTGAAGGAATACTAACAGTATGGCTCTAATGGCTGTTTGATAACCCGATAGCTTTTTTTAAAAATATGTGTGCCCCATTACCGCGACATAAATTACATTGAATTAACCCTTTATAGTTACTTTTAATCATGCATGGTTGAACATCAAATGCACATTTTTATTAGGTAATGTTAGGGCTCTGTCACACATCACAATCTGTGCGAATGACGTACGAATAACGAACACTGGTTTGGTAATCGATAAACATGTATCTTTATTACCGAAACAGTCTACGTTATTTGTACGTTTTGGCTCTATACAGCTGGTGTGTGACGGAGTCTTACTGCCCTGTGTCAAAAATTAAACCGACTGACCCCGAATTTTCTTTCCTTTGACCAATTATACAGTTCAATAACTTGGTCAGTGTTGATAGTATATTTGGTTTTGGGTGAATTTGGCGGACAATTTGGTTTTCTTACAGTTGCGCTTACAACAGAAAACAGTTGATGGGCGCTTTCTTAAAGCTTTCAGTCATGTTAGTTGGGTGTTAGTTTCGGGCACCTTGGTGTATTTATTTGACACAGGAAAACGAGTAAGCTAACGAACTATCGAAAAAACATCGGAAATATATAAAATATAAAACAGCTGAAATTCATCAAAAGTAACCTACAGATGATAGTACAAAAAATTAAATATAATTCTTGTAGATTATATTCTTCATGATATGCATGAAGTTTTAGAAAAATAATATGTGCTTGACAACACACGAAAGTGACTGGTTGAAAACCAAAACTGGTCAAATCTCCATGTTGTATTTTTAGACGAATAAGTCAAATTTTGTCAATAAAATTGCCTATTTTCTAAATTAAGCGTCTCTAAAGCCCTACAAAAAACATATATATATGCTTAACGGAGTACGATGAGAAATGTTAATTGTCATTAAAAATAACTGATAAAAGAAACTCGACATTTGATGTCATTTTCGTCGACGGAAGCTAGGTGTGCAAAAATACGTGCAATAGCCCATATATTCATTATCTTCACGAGCATTTAATGGCATTGTAAATTTTGAGTGACATGTACAATTCCAGTGAATCAGTGGAGTTCAACCTACCAAAATTTCAACGACATTTGGTTATTTGAAGCACTTGGAATTATGAGATTCGGCAAAAGGGGTCAACTTTTTCGAAGTAGTCTGTTGAACCCATTTTGAACTTGATCATTGACGTCAAATCATTAGTAAATGTTCATGTCTAACTAAAGACTCTATTACATATGTTCGCCAAAATTGTGATGATCGGACATGTGTAAGTAGGCCAAAACTGGCAGTAAACTTGACGTTCAGTCGAGCGAGACGAAAAAAGGACTGTAGCCTTAATATATTGAAGTTCCCTTTCTATATATCATTCAAATATGAAGGTGTTGAAACATAATGATGTTGTTTGATCTATTTTTCTGGAAATGGTTTAGGAAAATCGATATATAGGACCTAATACAACAACATAGGATATGATATCTTATGTATGCCATCTTGCATTGCTTCCTATGGGAAATTTTGTACAGTAAGTCATGTGCGTCAATGCAAGATTACACAATTTTCTTTGAATTACGGACATTTCATCACTAACTAGTCACATAATTTCCTATACAAACAATTCCATAGAAGCAATGCATGATGGGATACACAAAATATCTCCTCTTCAACCATATCATCTAGAAACCATCTAGAAACACCAGAACTGGATGTCGTCATAGAAACCATCACATGTGATCAAGAGACCAGCTAATTTTAAATTTAGAATAACCCTTAAAAGAGTCATATTTAAATGACCCTTAATATAGTCAAGCTTGAGTACCATTTGACAAAGCATAGTCATTATAACATTTGGGTTATTCCCATGTTTTGACGCTGGCCATAGTCGTTTTTGACACCTAATCCATTTCACTTCTAGGATAGACTCTTTGACACAAAATGGAGTTATTTTCGACAACAATTTGGGTCAAATTTTTAACTGGGTAATCGGGGTTAAAAATGACCCCTATGTAGTTGGTGTATAGTTGACCGTCATTAAGTAGTCAAAAATGTCTACACATGGGTACATTTTGACTACCTATTTTAACCCGGTACAAATCCCTAAATTAAAGGAATGTGAATTCATATCAAGTGTTAAGTAATAATCAAATGACTTGATACGAATCTTTGCAACACACTTTAGCATCTGTTTCCATTGTATCCTCTTAAACAGCTAAACAGGTGATTGGACTAGTGCTGGTACCTCCATTTAATTAAACATGAAGGAGTACAAATCTGTACAAATAATGGACAATTTGAATTTTTATATACAGTACTATTGATTATAGGATGGGTGTTTTAAACACAGTTGAATTAGGATCAAATGGCCTTTAAAAATCTCCACTGACCATTTTCACACCTATCCCCGTTGTATCCTGGTAAACAGCTACATATGTTTGGACGACTACATGTTCCTCCATTAGAGCATGGAAGAGTACATATTGCTGTAAATGAAGAAATAGTGGATGTTTATCATGGTGTAAACCATTAAAAATGAAGAAAAATAATTTGATATTAATTATGGTAAGGTTTTCCAAAAGAGAGTTGATTTAGAATCGATCTGATAAGAAACATCACTCACCGTTTTGACACCATTCTCCGATGTATCCTGGTAAACAGCTACATGTGTCTGGACTAGTGCAGGTTCCTCCGTTAGAGCATGCAGGAGTGCAAATCGCTACACATATGAAGGAATGATGGAAGTTGATAATGATAGTTGTTTTAAAAGTACCTCACGTTTTGTGATATACAGATCCCTAACATTAACTTTACACGTAGATTTTTATTTAGACAAACAGGCGTGTTTTATACACTTTATTCACTCACCATTTTGACACCTGTCTCCGTTGTATCCTTGCAAACAGCTACATACGTTTGGACTAACACAATTTCCTCCATTAGCGCATTCAGGAGTACAAATCGCTGAAAATGAAGAACAATAATTTTATATCAATTCTGATGGGTTTTTTTCGAAGAGAATTGACTTAATATGAATCGTCTCTTACCATTTTGACACCTGTCTCCATTGTATCCTTGTAAACAGCTACAGACGTTTGGACTAACACAAATTCCTCCATTGGAGCATTCAGGAGAACAAATAGCTGAAAATGAAGAACAATAATTTTATATCAAATTCTGATGTTTTTTTCGAAGAGATTTGACATAATATGAATCGTCTCTTCTTACCATTTTGACACCTGTCTCCATTGTATCCTTGCAAACAGCTACAGACGTTTGGACTAGCGCAATTTCCTCCATTAGAGCAAGCAGGAGTACAAATAGCTGAAAATAAAGAACAATAATTTTATATCAATTCTGATGTTTTTTTCGAAGAGAGTTGACTTAATATGAATCGTCTCTTCTTACCATTTTGACACCTGTCTCCATTGTATCCTTGTAAACAGCTACAAACATTTAGACTAGTACAGGATCCCCCGTTGGAGCATGCAGGAGTACATATCGCTTAAAAATGAAGGAATGTGAACACTTATTAGGTGTGACTACATTTTACATATCAAGTGAGTAAGAATCAAATGAATAATAATACTAATGATAATAATAACAATAATAATGATAGATTTCTGAGCGTTCATAACAAAGAGAGCCGCTGAGCGCTGTACATACATAAACACAACCTTAAGACAATACAATTTTACAAATACACATTGTTACAAACAGAATTATGTACAATAGGAGAAAAAATGGTAAAGTTAATTTCACATGCAGTTACTCAAAATAGTCCTCAAAAAGTAGAGTCTTGAGAATACGCTGACTGATAGTCATTACTGGAGCAGCGTTTCCGATTATTGAAGACAAATTGTTCCAGAGTTTGGGTCCAGAGATGGCGAATGATCTTTGTCCGTAGAAATTTGTTCTTGGACGCTGCGAAGGAAATCCAAAAGAGACTTGAGATGAGGATCTGAGAGTCCGAGCTGCTATATAGCGGCTGAGCAAATTTGCAAGGTATGTAGGAGAGTGATCTGCATGGAAAGTCTTAAATACCAGAAGGAGGATCTTATATTCAATGCGCTTTGATATGGGCAGCCAATAGAGATCATGTTACACCGGTGTAATGTGATCTCTGCGTTTAGTCCGTGTGACAAGAGGATAGTTTAGTCAGTGTGAATAGGCTTTGCGACTCGCTTATTGTGGGTACAGTAGGCCTGGGATCTTTACTTATCAAGTGAATTAACTACAGAGCTCTACAGCTAACCATTTTTGCTGTGTGCCATCATAAACTCGTTGAGTTAAGATACTGAGAAACACATTTATTTCCAACACCTTGTTGAACCATACTTGTATACAGGGTGTGCCAATAAAAACGCAAGATTTGAAAACAAAAATATTTAAAATATAAGCTGGTCTTTTTTCTAATCAAATCATCAATGCTATTAAAATAGAGCTTCTCCCCTTCATTATGCCCTTTGTTTCATCCTATTCGGGTATTCCTGTCCGGAGATACAGCATTTTAAAAATGGAGCACAAATTTCCATCTGGTCCGATTTGTGGTCATCGGATGAAGTATGTTAACCCAGGATGATACGCATCCAAGGCAACAGCCCCTTGAAATTAAACCCGTTAAACTAATTTTACAATTATTTGTGGCGCAAAGATATTATTGGTCAATTAGTTTCATTGAAAACAAAACAGATGATCGATTTGAAGATAGAATTATAAGCAATTATTAAGCTATTATGAAATTTAGTTTAAGTAGTCTCAACTTTCCCGGTTTTAGTTGTGGTACTTCAGTCAGTAGTGTCAGCTCTGAAATAAAATAACAAATTCGAGGGCTTTCGTATTAACCTCTTATTATCAAAATGAATAAATAAAATGCGAGACTCGGAGGCAGTAGCTGCAATTGTAATTTTCGGGGTAAATTACATTGCATATCAAGATGCTAGTAAACTTTACAATCAAGGTCCACATCATTTCAGATATTCAGAAACAAACCGTCTTACATTCCGGTTTTAGGAAACTTTGAAAATGAAATTTTGGAGAGAAAACAATTGTTATTTTTGGCAATTGCAAAATTTATTCTGACACTCACTTTGGCTTGATTGGATACTTACAATGGGTTTTTGATATAACACTAAACAAAAAAAATGCAAGTAAGCGATAAAAGTTTTCATCTGGACATGCAGTAACTTGTCATTTAATGTTCTGATTGCCACCTACTTTTGGTTATGGAATTGAGATCAAGAAATCGGACCAACCCAATTTGTAAGGGCTTTGCAGAACTTGTTATAACTCTAGAATTAAACGCTCAAATTTTACAAAACAAAATGCTGTTTGAAGCAGAGATTATGTACAATAACATTTGATAATTGTTTTTGTTACATGTAGCCTAATTCTCTCAGAAAAAAATCACAAAAAATCTTGCATTTTTATTGGCACACCCTGTATTTACATTGTAAGAATCAGTAATGTTAGGGCTCTGTCACATATCGCCGTATGCAGCCCAAACGTACGAATAACGTACAGAGGCTTCACATACTGAACGTGTGTCAAACGGACCATTACCTCATGGATAACGAATTGAACGTATATACATATCGGACAAACCGTGTGGATAAGGTATTGAACGTACATTTAACGAACACATGACGATCGAACAACAATGTATATAAACCAAAACAATAGTAGGATTAGGTGCATTAGGTGTACGTTCAGCTCTATGTTGATGTGTGACAGAGCCTTACCGTATAGGGCCAAACGTACGTCTAACGTATTTAATCACACTATTGTTTTGATTTAAATTTACATTGTTGTTTGTATCGTGTTCGTTATTCATACGGTTGTGTACGTTATGTATCGTCATGTGAGTGCACGAAAGTCGTATATGCAATAACTGCCTTAAGTTAAGTAAGTTTTACACGTTGTCACAAGAATGTGAAAATCGCTCAAAATGTCCCTGTTTAATGTAAGTTGTTTTTGAAATGGTTCTTTAGGCGACACTAAGATCATTTCAAAAACCACTTACCAAAGATTAGAGATTAGGCATATGAAATCCAAATTAATGAAAAATGGCAGCTATTGCAGATACGACTTTCTTGCACTCACATAACGGTAAATGTTATGTTATGTACAGATTGTAACAGAAAAAAAATATACATTCTTGTTAGTGATATCATTAGGATAATAAAAATGTTGAATTCAAAAACTTTCCCTTTTTTGAAAGACTATTTAACCCTCGTCTTCCTAAGGGAGGGAGGGGATGATCGCCGATTGCACGAAAACGCAAAATAAAGCGACCCTAAGCATTTGAGTATGATTACTTTTACATCCTTTTGCGGTCATTTTGACGAGGGGTTATGGTAGGTCGTCAAAGTCTGAGGGTAGGGGGAGGGCTGGTTGCCACCTCGAAAATTTTTTAAATCGCCATTTTGAAAAATATATGCATGACATGGACTTTAAAACTTACAGTACATGTTAGAATTATCAGTTTCTTCATTTATTAGCAAAAAACCCGACGACAATCGGTTTAGAACTTTTAAAACGATTTTTTGAAAAAGTGGCCATTTTTGAAAAAAGTCAAATTTTTAGGTGCAGAAATATTTTGTGACTACTTAATTACGTAACGCTCCGATTTTCATCATCTTGGTATCTGTTGAATATCGTATGGATGGTTTGGGGGATTATTTGCCATTATTTTGCTAGCGATAAATGAATACGCCGGGGAAGTGGTGACATCATAATTTATGTAAATCACCCAACACGTGTGTTTTGGACCCAAACAAATGATCATGTCCACTAATCATACGTATTAACACTATAGGCACACGTAAACATACAATTCAGACTGATTTTTCTTGGTTGGAAGACGAAAATAACGACTGGGGTCCCGTCCTGGCTTGTAATTACAACCTTCAGCATAATAGGCCGGCATGTTTTCAATTATTTTTGTTTTAGACGAAAGTAATGCACACAAAACTTTTGATGAGTCACTGTGATGCACTAAAATGAGTTTTCAGTTTGTCCGTCAGATGAAACGATTCGTGAACTAAACGAGTCATAAAAATGAGTCAAATGACCCAAATAAATGAGTCATTGGAGAAATTACTCACTTACATGACTCATTAAATTCACGAAATGTTTCATCTGACGGACAATCTGGAGACTCATGCTGATGAGTCAGCCAACTCATTTTCAGATTTGATGAGTCAAAATGACTCGTTTAAATGAATTTACCTTTTGTCAGGTTTAGTGAAAAATTTCTCCGATAGGTGACTGGAGGATGATATCCGAAAGGAGTTGGTGACTGTAGACACAATATTGCCCTTCATCAATATAGTAGACACTGATTCCGAGTCAATTCCGAGCATAGCGCGTGTAAAGACTGCGCGTCGATGGGCATCGATCGATGCATATCGACAAAACTCTAAATAAACCATAAATGGTCCAATAATGTAAGCTAACTCAATAAAAAATCACTGCTTAATGCAGTTATTTATACTTGTAGCTTGAGAAGTTCCGCATATTACTTCTGACAGTGTTAAATGCCAAAAAAAGTGCTCACAGAAATGACAATTGTGTGTCATCAACCACTAACAAACGCTGTCGTCACCGCATGTTCAAGAAAATGGCCGACCCACAGCCTCGTTTTCAAATTTCGTATTTGACTCAGTAATTTATGTAAATGAGTCAAAAGTCGTTATTGATTAAAAATTCTCCAACAAGTGAGTCAATATGGCATTGGAAGAAGACTCAGCTTGAATGATCAAATGTGTTAAAAGTTGATCTTGTGAGTCAATTAACATCTTGTGAAAATGAGCCATGTGCGCTCATAAGTAATTTGACTCATTGTTCAGATTTTATTTAGGTCTTTAATGACTCGTTTGATTCAGTTTTGGGTTATATGACTCATGGAAAACATATCTGAATGGGTCAAGTGACTCATCACAATTTTTGTGTGTGGTATAAAAACGTACGTGTTGGGTAATTAACATAAATTATGACGTCACTACTTCCCCGGCGTTGGATGAACTGGCGCAGATGGATTGAAGGTAGGGTCAGTATAATTGCCATAAATCTGCTTGTAGATTTGGGTGAAACAAAGGGTGAAACAAAGTGCATTTTGTAGTTAGAGAAGTTGGTTTTTGACATATATAAATGACAATGTGATACAAAGTGTAACTTTATTATATCAGCGTTTATATTATGTATAATATTTTCTGTTACAACCTGTATATGATGGTGTCCGTTTGGCACACGGTGAGTACCGCATTTGGAATTTTTTTACTTTATTCGCACGATTGGGCTCTATATGATGATGTATGACAGAACCTATAGTATTTTTTTTTAGTGAGGGCACCTCATTAAAAGTTATGGGTCTTTCCACTCATAGTGAGAGTTAAAATGATTTGCATTCATACAACCAATATAATTGAAGTTTTGAGAAAGGCCATATAGTAAAACATTATGGTATTCGTTATGTTATCTGATTGGAAGCAACAGCTTTGAAGGTGTTTGGTATCATTTGATTACTACTTCAAACACATTTCTGCATTCTTTCTTAGTGTCACCGTAGTTTATAGTTTTTCAAACACCTTCTAAAGGATGGAGGGTTCACAAGGCAAAGTATACAATTTTCCCCTATTCAAACCAGAATCGTGATTTTATCGATACAGTCGGGTTTGAAAAAGTACCCTATTTAATTATATAATTATAATTGCCCCAAATTGCTGTTTATGATAC